>SNQJ01S0022640.1:36829-56144 GCA_010110895.2 Picea sitchensis | reverse complement strand
ATATATATATATATATATATGTATAAGTGTGCCTCATGGACATAGTAGATTATTTGATTTACCTACTATTGAAATTACCGCACACAAACAGATTATTTTAGAAAAGAAATAAGTGAAAACCAATGCACATCAGATTGTATCGAAGAAAAATAAGTAAACAGTGTAGTTTTACTTCTTTAAATATAATTCAAACTAGTGTAGTAAGGAATGCCTCATGGGATCTTAATGGAGTGCAAAATAAACAAGTGACTTAAAAGTCCCAATATTTTATACATTAGTTAACAATGGTTATCTATTATAATAAGTCTCAGAGATCCTTATGATCAAATGTTTCTATGCAGATTGATAAGTATTTGTTGTATACAAAGTGATTATATTTTTTTCCCGAGTAAATATGAATGCACAAGGTTATACATGCCCAAATAAAACTTGGGAAAACTTTCAAAGAATAATTATATAACATCAACTGTCAATTACAAAGGTAAACGATTGAAAGACTTTGGTTCAAACTGTGGAAGAAATTCTCAGCAGGAGAACATTGTTGGAGTGGAACCCGAAGTACCTTTTCCAAGATGGGAATTCTCCCTTCATAGAATAACGTCATCTGAGTTCAACCTATAAAGGAAAACATGATAGGATTATGATTCCATAATTTTATAATCCAACGGAATAAGATAAAGAAAAACGAGAAAGGGAAGGCACTTATCTCAGTAATGGCAATCCCTTCAATACTTGAGAATTGAAGTCCGCGACTCGAGAGGAGGAGTGGGTGCAGAACAAGCTGATGGGTTCCCTCACAAGAAAATGTACCTATCATCAAAACACATATCCATAAACTTAAACCAGTAGAAATTACCAAGATTAATTCAAAGAATAATTAGAGAGGAACATTTACCAGTGCTATATAGAGTTAAAATTACCGAGCGTAATTCGAAGAATAATCAGAGAGGAAGATTTACTAGTTCTATACAGAATACACATTACAGACAGTAACTCAAAGAGCAGTTACAAAGCCTTATGTACAATTATAATACAAAGGTAAGAATCACACAGGATTATTAACCATTGTGTTAACAAGAGGAAATGACATTGAGACACATTCCAAATAAAATAAATTAATCGAGAGACAAAATATTTTCAAAGACCAGTTACAGAGTCTAGTATCGCGACTATTTGTAATTACAGTGAGAGTGATAGAAAAAAATAGAAAGAGAAAAAATATCCAAGTGCTCCAATCGAATTAAACAAATCCCTCAACATAAGGAAACTAAGACTCAGACGAGTTAATTATAGGAACATCGATAACAATTCAAGGAGCCAGAGCTATCATAATTTCCTCACATAATAAACATATGGATCCCTTACCCTAGGGAACCAAGAAGTAAATGAATGTATTACAGAAACATCGATTACATTTAAAGGAGTCAGAAAACCATCAACGTCTTCCTCAGGGTACCAAAAAAAAGGCTTACCATAGGATAAATACTATAAACAATATGTTTATTGCTTATTCATAGGGAATGTAAACAATACCGAGATATTTGGTCCCTTACAAGAAAACAAGAAGGAGAAACCAAGTGATGATTCCAAGGAATGTAAACAATACCAAGATATTTGGTCCCATGGGATAGCACAATTGGTTAAGACATGTGCACACTCTTTCAGTTTGAGGAGAGGTCATGAGTTCGAAACCTGTGTCCCTTGGGGCTGCGAAGCTTTATCACTCCCATACCAGCCACTATGTGGGGAAGTATCTGGGGTGGGTTTCCAGCGCGGAATCTCCAACGTGGAAAAAAGTGATGATTCCAACGACAATCTAGGATTCATTGTCAAAGGATTGATTACTGGTCTCCACTATAGGAAATAAGTAAATTGTATATACATAATATTTTAAACTAAAATATTGATTGAACCTTTCCATACATAGAACCCCCACTCTACAACTTACGAAATCACAAATGCGCTTATGTCAAGCTTAAGCTATGGCGTTAAAATGTAATATATGTAGTTCAGTGCATACACGCACTACAACTACGGATAATGGAAGGTGATGTAGGTGTTCTGAACCTTTAAAATAACTCAGGAAGATGATAGAACATACTGTAAAATCCTTTTAGAGGAAAAAAAAATGAATACTCTACCAGGACTTCATTTGAACAGAGTATCAATTCTCAATAAACTTACCTGTATAAATCAAGGAATCACCAATACGTATAGACGCCAGGGCTCATGGTTATCTCTGTGCTTCTAAAGAGAAAACTAGTTTTACTAGGCTCGCGATGAGGAAGGGAAAAAATTAGTAGAGACGCGTAAGGGAGAGCTATTCCTGTGAGATATTATGGACCTCGATCCCATCACTCGTAAATGGAAAAATGGTAGAGTACTCTTGTCAGAGACCATGTGAAGAGTGTGAAGTGGAGGGTCGACAATGGCCAAGTGTCTGAAGAATCATAACTCATAGGTACTGGGGAAGTAAGTGGTAGGTAACATACCTTACTACACCTTTAATTCATTAATGTCAACTGCCCTAACTCCTAGTTCTAGGTCATAGTGTCCGCCACCCCACGCCTATGAGAGTCACCATAACATTGCATCGTTGGTTTGTATTATAGTCTTTGTTAATTTAGTGGGTTATCATATGCATAGAAATAAATCCCAGTGATACCTACGACATGAGACCTCATGTAAATCATTGTTTAAGTTATGTTTCTGGATGAAAATCATTATGGGGAGAACCCTTATTACATATTTATTAGTTTAAAAAGATATGAGAATATATATATATAGATCTTTAAGGGTAGGTTTCTCCTAGTTTAGGAATAAATGGATATGAAAGGATCCTTAAGTGTTACAAAATAGTATGGTAACGATATGTGAAGGTATATTTACGGTTAACATACTATACCTCCCTTCTAGGTAACGTGTTTAGAGTTGTTTACTGTGGAATATATTGAATGTTATTGGTCATGTTTTGGGTTTGTGTTATAGTTTTTAGGAATACAACTATTATGGACAAAACATCATGGTGTTACAAGAATAAAGTAAGAATGTTTATGAAAGGGTTCCACTAAGGTGTGAGTAGTAAATGTATTTCTTTGCCGAATAGTCTAAATAAGGTTTTAAAAAGAAATCACGGAGTGGTGTCAAGTAATGAATGTTTGAAACAATAAAGTAGCGAATGGGTAAAAAACTTGGACAAAATTATAATGCAATTGACAACAAGTCTCATAGTCATTTCCCCTCTATAAAAACACAATTGTAGATAAATTGAGAGGTACATTACATATGGTATCGAAGTTGTTGGTTAAAAGAGTTAGGCCTAAGGGAAACACCATAAAAAAAAATTGTTGAAGGAAAAATCTAACAAATAATATTTATTGTTACAAACATTCTTTTCTCTTTCTTTTGTGAAATGTCGTCATAGAATGGAGAAGGAGACAGGCCTGATAGAAACTAAAATCAAGAGTTTCCTAGAGATCCATAACATCACAGTGAGGGAAGTTCATCCACCCAAGTGTTGGAAAAAATGAGGAATTTTATTGTGGAATTGCAGGTGTTTAAAGTTGATAATGAAAAGTTAAAGAAAACTCAAGCAGATCAGTTGGAAATTAATGAAATGTTTTTATGGAATATAGAAACAAAGAAGAGTCCAAGAAATAATGAGATGGAAGAGGAGGTCAGTAAAAAGTCCTGAAATAACTCTAGTCACGAAATAGAAGGAGAAGAAATCTCTTATGAGGACAAACACATGACAAAAAACAAGGCATCTACTGGAAAGAAGAGGAAACAATTGGATCAACGGGAAGGTGAATTCAAAAATATAAAACCCTCCACCTTTGATTGGGAATACAATATTGGTGAGGAAGCTGAAGTATGGTTGCTAGACATAAGGAAATACTTTTAGATTTATAATTACTCTAGCAATAAGAAGGTTATAATTCCATTTATAACATAAAAGGAAAAGCTAGTATCTGGTGGGAGGACCTGAAACTAGCGAAAGGACTGAAAGAAAAATCGTAACATCCTGCTCTGGCGCACTGAGCGAACTTATTCTTTGAGGACACTTGCTCGCAAGTGATCCGGATTATTATGCTATTAAAACTTTTGATTTTGATTATGAGGCGTTATGGGTTGATGACATGTTGTTTACTGCATTGACATAGACAGGTGCTATTGACTCGGTTTACTGAGTGTGCAGGATTTTGTACCTCAAGGATGCAGAGGCATCGATGGAACCCCTTGGACTCCAGATCGAGTCAGGGAGTGTACCATTGGGGTTTGATTATTTTACTTTGATATTAGTGCATCTGATTAGATGATATGATATGGATATGTTCCGACATGATTTGTTGATGATGCAGGTTGACGATAGCTTACCGACCAGAATCACATGTGGAGTAAAGGGGTCACGCACGACTACCAGAGATGTTGAGGGAGAGGTGTGGACAACAGCCCTACCACAGCCTACTAGCACTCCCACCATGGCTCGAACTGTAGGTTAACGATTACCTATCTCGAGAGGACCCACGATGCCCTGAGGGCAAACTGTGACAGTCGCTCACGATAATTCTAAGGGGCACACAATAAGGCGGGGGCCTTACTCCTTAGAGTCCCTTAGTCTCCCACAAGTTCACCTGACAGAGTATTGACTCCAGGGGTTTTTGATGTCTACCAAGTCAGTCAAGAGGCGAGTGACACCCTTGCAGCACGTGGTGCATCCTGAAGGGCACGTCGCGCAAGAAAAATGGAAAGAGGCGAGTGACACCCTTGGAGCACCTAGTGCTTCCTAAAGGGCACGTCACGTTGTTTTGATAAATGAATGAACCTAGATGACCTTAGGGCGAATAACGTGTTAAGTATTTAAAAAAAAAAAAAAACAATTTTCCTAATTAAATGTCGCCTAGTAAAAAATTTAAGGTCTAAGTCTAAATTACACTAGTGGTAAAATTTTGTCTACCTATATAAAAAAAAATAATAATAATTAAAATAAAGACAACTTAAATAATAATTATGATCTTCATAAAATCTTGTAACACGAAGGGAGTAACAAATTTAAATTTTTCAAAAACAATCAGTTGGAATTAATTATTTTATCTTTTTGACAATTTAGAATATACTAACTAAATGATAAAATGGAAAAAGGGTTAAATTCCACACCTGCCTTTTTGAGTTCTAATTAAAAAGGGGAAAGAGGGAAAATCTAAAATTTTGGGAAATAAGGAAAAAAGGTAAACATAAAAAGGGAAAAAGGGGAACTTAAGGGAAAAAGTTGAAGGTCAAACTTAGTAAAACATCTACCATTTAAGAGCTTTCTAATTTAAACTGAACTAACAATTTAATAAAAGGGAAAGTTATTAAAACCTATAAGAAAATTTGGGGACACCTAGGAGTGATTCTAGGAGTAACTCTAGGTGGGTGAGGGAAATAAAGATAATTAATTAATCAAAGAAGTTAATTTATGAGGAAAGAAGGGGATGGGTGACACTTGTACAGGGAGGAATTTTTAGGAAATTAATTATAAAAACTTAACTAAAAGAGAATTTGTGGAAAGTAAGGAACCACAAAACTCTATATAATGAAGGGAGGTGATGGAGGTTGGATCATCTTCTGTTTGCATAACGTTACGCTGCAGAAATATCTACTCGACTGATTTAATTTGTGGGAGTTGGGATACCCAGCTCGATAAAGAGTGGTAGCTCGGCCTTGCGAGGTGAGCTGGGAGCTATTCGAAATCTCTGGATAGTGAGTGTGTGTCCCCTTTGCGGCTCGGGGGGCTAAGGGGGAAGAAGAGTACCCCTAGCATTGGCTGGGAGGTACCAGTGAAGTCTTGACGGTCAGGGAGCAAGAGTTGCACAGAGCGCGCGGGATGTCATTCAGAGTGGGCGATCAGGCAACGGTACACTCTCTTCATTTTTGTATGGTATAATGTATTAGGACTTANTTAAATTGATGACTGAACTTTCCTTAGCCTAGATCGATGGTTGTTGACTCCTTTGGCCTTTGTTTTCCCGCATGTCTTGACCCCTTTCTATGTTGATTGTGACCTTTGTGGTTTTTTAGCCTTCATCCCTAGCTCACTATTCCTCGCTTGAGAATTCGGCCAAGAGCCTGATCTACGGTCGTCGCCTTAGCGTTAAAAGACCTATGGATCTCAACGCCCTACTTTTCTGTGTGAGGATGATCAGCGAAGGACGAACCTGTTAGCTGACTACCCTTGTTGTTTCTCCCTGGCTGATTGTTGATTTCGCCGTCTGGAAACGACCTCTGCATGTGGATTATCTGGTGTCCTTGTTGGTTTTCTCTATGCCTTGACTGATAGAACCCCTGCAATCATTCCATGACCTTTCCCATTAGATCCCTGTGTTTTCCTACTGTTGTTTGCGCTATATTGGGGTTATAGTAATGGAAGCACATATTGATTCCTTGTCTGCAAATTTTTGGGTATTCTGGCAATGGAAAAACACAATGGTTTCATGCCTTTTTTTTTATTTGTTTTATATTATATCAATAAAAAGGATTGATTTCAGGTCTGCATTTTTATAATGGTATCCTTGAAATGGAAAAACGTTTTTATTTGATTTCCCGTCTGCTTTTATATTTGTGTCCGGGAAATGAAAAACATTTTTGTATTCTAACTGTTCACACACAACCCAAAATAATTTTTTCCATCAAGTGAAGAGGCTTGGCGTTTTTGTATTCCAACTGTTCACACACCGCCCAACATCGTTTTTGCACAACAAGTGAAGAGGATTGGCATTTTGTGTTTCTATTTTTTTTTAACTCAACAATCCATAATCCCCTCAGTAAATTTGTTTCAAGTGCCAATAATATCTGTGAATGGATTCACCTTAGTCTTTGACCAGTTGTCTGTGTTTCCCCCCTTCTTCTCCATAATTTTGCTGAGAATTTCATGGGCATCCTGTGGGGAAAGAATATCTGTGTGTTCCCCCTTCTTCTGCATGATTTTGTTGAGAAATTTGTGGATAAACATTTAGTGTTGATGAAGTTTTCTTTCGGTTTTTAATTGATGGGCGTTGCCATCTTTAGAGACTGAAATCGTGCCTGGTGGGTAGTTGGAAATTTGCCCAAAACTTGTGATGTCTGCTTCGTTTCTTTTTGTTGGGCGACCTGCCACTCATCACTACATTTTCATGTCTCTTGCCAGCCTTGTCTTGACCACCCTGCCCTCTATCTGTAATTTGTTTTATGACTCTTGACATGTTAAGATTGTACCTTGAATTATTTTTTTACTTTGAGAATTGGTCCTGATAATTTCTTGTTGAAGGCCATGCTAGTTGTCTTGTTAGTTTCTATAGTTAATAGCCATGATAGTTGCAATGTTAATGCTAAATTAATTACCTTATTATTCACCAGAATAATTTCTACAGCACTGGAATGGTCAACAGATTCCTGCTTGATTGATTAAATGGCCACTAGTTGCCTAAATGGCTGACTTCACTTTTTAACCTGTAATGACATCAGTCTAGTCCGCCAGCTTGCTTCAGTGTTTATGCCCTAAGTTTTACCCTTACCTGGCAGTGACTCTTATTGAGGGCGTGTGGTAGTAAATCTTTTAGGGACATGGCCTTGGTCTCTCATAGATTGTTATGAAGTTATGGCACTTACACTTCTTAGCCGATTTCTTTATTGTTGAAGGTAACTGTCATTTTGGTACCTAGAATAAAGATAGACACATGTGGAATTTATTGAGTTAATAAATGCTTAGTTGTTTCTTCTGGCCTTGATGTTGTAATGTTGTTATTGCTATATTAAATGACTGGTTAATTCTCATGATTAGATGCCTTGTTAACTGCTTTATTATTGTATTAATGGTAGCAATCCACATCAAGATTGTTACTATTGTTATTTAGTTAATGGTCAGACAATGTGTTGGACATTAAGTCATTAATAACATGTTAATCTTGTTTATATTGTGAATATTGTTTATATTTTGGAAATTGCTAAGGTTAAATCGTATTAATGTTAGATTATATTTGTAGTTAGTGTCTAAATCATGATTTATACTTGCTAGCTTGGTTGCTTTTAAGGTCAAAATTAGAATTGCCAATTGTTGACTAGTTGTGATTTAGACTTACTAACTTGTTTGCTTTTAAAGGTTAAAATAAACTCACAAAAAATTGACTAGGTATAATTTAGACTTGCTAAATTGGATGTGTAATTGATGCTAGTTGGGTTTATAGATATCGCCTAATTGGTAACTTAGAATCGCTAAATTTGAGTCAAAATTCATGTTAAGTTCAGTTGGTAACTTGTTGACTAGTTGTGATTTAGACTGGTTAATTGATCTGTTATTAACGCCATTTTGTTTTAATCATAGATATTGACCTTTTAGCCTTGATTAATGGTTGGTTATTGACGAAGTCGTTTTTAGCTTGTGCTTCCCGTTGAGGGTGTGGTTGTTCATTTAATTAATGATTGTACTTGGTTTTGTAAACATTTAATATGCTTGGTCTGTTGGTGTCGGGGGGGGATGTAGACACCTCCTTGTTCCTCAGAAAAATTGCCAGCCTTGAGACCTTAAATGGTCAAAATCGATGGGAACCTGGGCTTGAGCGTTGCTTATGTGTCCTGGAGGTCCTAACCATTGCAGGGTAGGACGGGCAGGTAGTCATTATTATTTTTCATCGGTTGAGTGTCGTACATTGCTTCCAGATGCTTGATGTGCTTTTATGTTAGGTCGTTATGTTTGTTGTGGTGTGAGTTTCATGCGTTGTGTTTATCGTCATGTTGCGATGTTGAGTATAATGTCATTATTACCTTCCTACATACACACACAAAAAAAATAAAAAAAATTGCACTTGTTATGTGAGGCTTGTTGTCGTAACGAAATGGGAGGTCCATTACATATGGTATCAGAGCGGGTTCAACCCACGACTTGGGATTGCTATGGATTTCAATGATATGATTTGATTATAAGGTTACTAATTAACTTGACTTGTATTCGTGCAGGTAATAATGGTTAGAGGACGCCATGGAGGTAGACGATGGGGTGCTAGGGGAGGAGGCGCAACGCCTCCAGTAGCATCCACGCCTGAGGGGTCTAACCCCCAGAGAGATGAGCAGATTCTCGGACAGGAGAAAATAGTAGTTGGTGATGTAGTCGGAATGATGAGATCTTTTCAGCGCATGTCCGAGGCACTGATCAGCCGTTTGGACAGAGATGAGGGCAGGGTGTTGGCACCGGATGAGGTTCCACCGTGCGATTCGGTCGGTACTGGTAGCATTCACCATGAACTCGAGAAGGTCAAATTTCCTGAGTTCTTTGGTGCCCCGAACGGTGCAGCTGCTGAGGCATGGTTGGAGAACATGGCGATGTGCTTTTCTCTTCGCGATTATACCTCCAACATGAAGGTCCGCATGGAAGTATTTAAACTAAAGGGGAGCGCTCTTCTATGGTGGAAGATGCTCCTACCGCAGTTGAACATGGTTGTTGAAGACGTGTCATGGGAACTATTCGAGGAATGGTTATGAGAGAGGTACCTTTCAGAGGAATTCATTAAGCGTCAGATCAATGAGTTCAACGCCTTATGACAGGGCCGTCGTATGGTGCCTGAGTACGAGGCCCATTTTATGGAGTTGCTTCGGTATGCTCTACACCTTAACACTGAGAAACTTAAGGTCAATAGGTTTGTGTTTGGCCTTAATGGAAACATACGTGCAAAGGTCATGATTTTGATGCCTCAAACCTTGCATGATGTCGTCCAGAAGGCCCTCATAGCAGAGGAGGAGCTTATCAGCGGGGGTCAGACCAGGATTCCAGTGAGACCAGCAGGGCAGGTGTCATTTAGAGCATGACAGCATCAAAAACTAGCCAGACATACGTCGGGATATCATGGCTTCCAGAGGGGATCCACTTTCACTACACCTCGGCGACCGACACCTCAGCATCGAACACCTTATCAGGGACCACAACATCAGCAACAGCTTCGACCGCAGTAGCAACAGTTTATGCATGTTCAGTAGAACAGACAAGGATTCCAGGCCGGTGGGCTATCATCTTCTACTTCGGGTACCAGGACTATTGGGTCAAAGAAGGGGTGTTGGACATGTGGGGAGCCACACTACCAATGCGACTGCCTGATGGAGAGGACTAGAGCATCCGGATCAGCCGAACCCACTACCGTGGGAGATTTGGGCAAGGCCCATCAGATTCATATAGCGGTGAATAACCACCAGGAAAAGCATCAGTCGACTGTGCTTGAGATGACATGTATTATCGCTGACTAGACCCTTAGTATTTTGATAGATCCTGGTGCTATCGAGAGATTCATTTCTAGTGCAGTGCTAAAAGGGATTAAGGTAAAGGCAGTCGAATGGGACAAGTTTAGATTTGTAGAGATGGCTTCGGGAGCCAAACAGAAGGTTAGAGGAAAGGTTAGAGGATGTATCCTTAAACTGGGAGAGTTTGTCACAAGGGCCAACCTACACATCATGATCTTAGGATCTTATGATGTCGTGATTGGTATGGACTGGTTAGAATCACATGAGGCGATACTCAACTGTAAGATGAAATGGTTGAGCTTGGTTGATGACGAGGGACAGAGACGTGTGATTGTAGGATGGAACCAGGGAGTTTCCCTGAGGTTCATCTCTTCCTTACAGCTACAGAAGAGAATGTGCAAGGGGTGCAAGCTTTATGCGATCCTTGAGTTAAATGAAAAGGGATTAACGGAAGGATTATAACACCTTCTAGTGGTGAGAGAGTTTGCGAATGTATTTCTGGAGGAGTTACCTGGGATGCCGTCAGAGAGGGAATTGGAGTTTACCATAGACCTAAAACCAGGGACTGAACCGATAGCAAGAACGCCTTATCGGATGTCAAACCCAGAGTTACAAGAGTTGAAAATGCAACTGAAGGAGTTGTTGGACCTGGGACTTATACGTCCTAGTATGTCACCATGGGGTGCACCTTTTATTTTCATATGAAAGAAGAATGGGTCGTGGATACTCTACATTGAATTCCATCAATTGAACAAGGCCACGATCAAGAATCAATATCCGTTGCCAAGAATTGATGATTTGTTCGATCAAATGAAGGGCGCAACGGTGTTCTCAAAGATCGACTTGCGATCAGGATACCACCAATTATGGATTAAGGAAGATGACGTCCCTAAGACCGCCTTTAAGACGAGGTTTGGACATTACGAGCTTACTATTTTATCATTTGTATTAACAAACGCCCCAGAGGTATTTATGAGTTTGATGAATGGGGTGTTCCGCGAGTACCTGGATACGTTCATCCAAGTATTCATTGACGATATTTTGATTTACTCTTGGACAACGGAGGAGCATGACAAGCACTTGCGCTTGGTAATACAATGTCTACGAGAGAACAAATTGTATGGGAAGTTGTCCAAATGCTCGTTTTATCAATCGAAGATTCACTACTTAGGGCATGTCATCTCTGGTGAAGGCATCGTCGTGGATCCAACAAAGGTCGATGCTATTATGGAATGGTCTGCGCCGACGAATGTCCTGGAAGTGCGTAGCTTCATGGGTTTAGCAGGATACTATCGACGGTTCGTCAAGGGAGTTTTGAAGATAGAAAATCCGATCACAGAGTTGCAGAAGAAGAATAAGAAGTTTTTTTGGACCGAGAAATGCGCAGAAGCATTTCGTAGGCTCAAGGAATTGTTGACAACAACATCGATACTAAAGGTCCCTGACATGGACGCGGACTTCTTGGTATGCATTGACACATCCAAGGAAGGCTTAGGCGGGGTCTTGATTCAATACGAACGAGTGATTGCTTACATTTCGAGGAAACTGAGAAGGCATGAGGATCACTACGCGACGCATGATTTGGAGTTGTTATCCATTGTGTATGCCTTGAAGGTTTGGAGACACTACCTTGTTGGAAGAAAATTCGAACTAAAGACTGACCATTGTGGACTACAACACATCTTTATGCAAAGCAACCTAAACGCGTGACAACGACGTTGGTCGAAATTGATTAGAGAGTATGACTTTGAGATTACTTACATAAAACGACCAGTGAACCAAGTGGCAGATGCATTGAGTCAGAGACCACGCATCGTTTCGGTGCTTCCTCTTCAGACGAATCTACGTGAAAAGATTCTAACTTTACAGCATGATGATGAATGGTACAAACAGGTCGAGGGTTTTATCGAACAAAACACAATGATGGTACCACGATTTGAAGGATTTTCGTTTGATAGCGATGGATTATTGAGGTTTAAAAATTGGATCTACGTACCGCCGAATGATGAGTTGAGGATGTTGATCCTGAGCGAAGCTCATAGAGCAGTTTACATGGCTCACCCGGGAGTCACGAAGATGAGGGTAGACCTTAAACCCTTATTCTTCTGGAAGGGAATGAAGGCAGACATAGTAAACTATGTGGCCAGATGTCTAGAATGTTAGCAGGTAAAGGATGAACATAGACACCCAATAGGATTACTACAACCACATGTTATTCCAGAATCGAAATGGGAGGTTATTTCGATGGATTTTATTTTTGAATTTCCACTGACGGCAAAGAGACATGACTCAATTTTTGTAGTAGTAGACACTCTGATGAAGAGTGCTCACTTTATCCCTGTGAGCACAATGTATCAAGCACCTGACATAGCTAGAGTTTTCATCAGTGAGATTGTGAGGCTACATGGAGTGCCTAAGAGGATTATATCCAATCAAAGATCAGTGTTTAATGGATGATTTTGGATGAGTTTCTAAGAGTCCTTGGGAACCCAACTGATGCAGAAGCATCACTCCACGTCAACATCGTGCCAGCCAACCAACCAACACAACATGCATTTAATGAAGAAAGGGAGAGGTGCAGCCCTATCAATTTTGAAATTCAAAATCTCAATAATTGTTGTAAGGCTTTTAATGCAAGACAATGCCTTTGTATAGGTAGTGGTTGAGATTTCCTTTAATGGTTACCTACAGCTAAGTCTAGATTAGTCAGGATTGGAAATCCATTTTTATGTAATGTAACCGTAGGAGCCGCTCTGTGATAGCGATTGCTCAGAGACAGTGAGGTGGAGGATAAGCTCATAAAAGTCCTCATTTTGTAATTAAGGGAGATAGAGTAGAGAGTTAGGAAGGGAGACCAGAGTAGAGAGGTCTCGAGAGAGACTTGAGACTTGTTACAGTCCAGCCTTTGTAAACACATTTGTATAGATATACAGATTAATAGAAAAGTAGTTTTTTCCTGCATTTGAGTCTATGTGTGTTTATGCATTTCATGAATGTTATGTGTGTGTACTCATATATGTTGTAGATGTATGTTAAGTTCCATCTGCAGAAGACAGATATATTTCACTATCTGGTCGGAGTTCTTTGATTTCAGGTTTGGGACTCTTTGAGGCTTCATGCCAAGAGGGCATGACAGAACGCCGCGGGTTCTGAAAACCAGTGCATAGCTGCACTCCTGAATTCAGCGGAATTTTGGCAAGGACATGCCAAGAGGGTGCACCATTTGAAGTTTTAGGTTTGGGAAGGAAGCCTCAAGGTCGCTAAATACCTTGGAGGTAGGACTGTGCAAAGGAAATTACAGAAGAAGACAGAATCTCTAAAGAGTTCTGTAGAACTCTGCCAGGAGGGAATTGAGTAGATGCATAGGTTGCATTGAGGAGAAGAGCTCTATCTTGAGTTCAAAGAGGGTAGAATCACTGAGGGATTCTGCAGGAGCTCTGGCAAAAGGGTGTTGAGTAAGTGCAAGTTGGCACAAGAATAACTCTTAGAGTTTTGAGAAGAGAAGAGAAGTGTCACAGGAAGACACTTACATAGTTACTAAACACTCTGTGAAGAGAGGCCCTGCAAGGCATGCATCAAGAAGAAGAACGCCAGGAGGGTGAGAAGCATTTCTTTGCAAGAAATACTTCAGATCTGAGTTTAGCGAAAGCTCAGCCACACAAGGAGTGTGCACAGGAAGAACTTGTTTCAAGTTCTCAATATCAGGACAAATAGCACCTTTATGTGAAGACACTCTGCAAGGAGTGCAGAAGTCGAGGAACCTTTCAAGGTTTCAGAGAAAGAAAGCTGAGGATGAACAGTGCCATTTTGTGCACAGATCCATAGATGAAAAGGTCGCAAAGGAAGAGAAACTCTTTGGAGAGTTTAGAGTCCCAAAATCTCAGGAGGGATAGCGTCCTTGAGAACGCAGGCGAGATCAAGGGTTGTAGAGTTCATAGAGGAAAAGCAAAGGTCGAGATCTTTGAGGCTTGGAAAAACTTTCAAGGAAAAGGAAGAAAGCGTAAGCTCAGGGAGGAGCTACAACTACCATCATATCTTGCGTGGATAGTCGATAGCCATCGGATCTAGGGGAGATGCACGAGGTTTAATCCTCATATGCAAAGGAGAGGAGCCGCTAAATCATTTCGACATTCCAGATTTTCAGGATTTCGGTACTTCGGTATTTCGGATACCGGAAGTACGAGAGGACAAAGCATTGTTGCGCTGGGATTCGTGAAGTTCTGAAACGTGAATTCCCAAAAGAATAGGAGGAGTATTGTCGGGTCACAAAGACAAGATTAGATTTCGGCATACAGGGATTCAGGATTTCAGAAGTCCTAGAGACAAGGAACCTGAGCTCTTGGGGATGAAAACCCTGAAGTAGAAAACAAAATGCGCCTTTGGAATAGGCATGTGGACATGTGGAAGGTGGTCAGGATTTCGGGAAAAGGTCCGAAAGATTTCAGTCCCGGAAGAAGCGTCCATTTCGACATTTCGGGAACCGGAAGGTCAAAAGACAGAGGATAGGAGGAGCCTTACCTCGCGATTCCCTGAATTGTGAAAAGACGGTGGCATATTATCGTGGACCATTATTTCGACATTCTGGGTACTGGGTACTCGAGAGGCTAGGAATCAGGACCTGGGAGTCCTGACTCGCGAAACCGCGAAACACGAAGGCCCGAAAGGCTAAGGGAGGAGCCAACTGAGGTGTTGTGCCTTTTTAGCCTTTCGGAGGTTGGGAGCCCAAGAGGACAAGGAGCCGGGGAGAATTTGCTCACAGGAGTCCTGAAACCTAGAAAAACCTGAAAGGTGCATTGGGTCAGAGCAGAGAGAAGAGCGCCAAGGAAAAAGGGCGTGCGCACAGAATGAGTTGAAGGCCTGTGCTAGAGGAGAAAAGGGAGACTTGTGGATTGGTTCGAAGGGTTCTAGCAAGATCCCAGATAGCTAATTCAACTCAGAATAAGAACGATCCAGAGACCGGGAGGTTAGTGGAGCCTGCTGAGGTAGGGGGTCTGCATCAAGTGGCATCAAAGACGATTTTTGTCTGTAGATTTCAGACAAAAGAAAAAGAGGAGACTGTTACTTTGTTCACAGATAAAAGAGAGACGGTGGGAGAAATTCTGGTGACATCAAGTGGAATCAGAAGCAGAGGTTCATCTGTATATAGCAGGTGAAAGAAGCAGAGTGTTGGTGCTCTGTGGTGGTTGTTGCAGGGTGTGCAGTAGTAAATAGACAACCAGGTGAGATGTAGGAGGACATGGAGATGCTCTTAGTTGCAGAGTGACAACAACAAGTTTTCCAGGAGGGCAGATAGGAACAAGAGAATGGCTACTGAAGGCCATGAGTATGGTGGGGAAAGAGACCACCAACAGATGAGTAAAGCATAGATTGGCAAAGAACTCGCTAACATAAGAGCGAAGATGGAGGTGCTTACACTGTGGCAACAACAGAATGGAAAATCATGATGGGTATATGAGTTGCCCATGAAAACGAAGGTGAAGTGGCCAGTCAAGGAGTTGTTGGCCAGAAGACAACAAAGGCTATTGAAAATGTGGCTGAGGTATGTTGAAAGCCTCAGTGACACAGAGTTGGTTTTCATCTGTGAGCCAGAAGTTGGAGAAACCCTCAGTGATGAGGAAGAGAGATCAGTTTCATATCTCATGAATTGCCAGGAGGGCAGGGATGAATTTTTCAATTGCCAGGTGGGCAATGAAATGAGATCATTGGAGGATCTCATAGATTTTCAGGAGGACAGTAGTGAAAATTCATATTTCCAGGAGGGAAATGGTATGAGATTAGCTGAAAATCTCATAAACTGCCAGGTGGGAAGAAGTGAACTTTCGAGTTGCCAGGTGGGCAATGGGAAGAGATCAGCAAAATATTTCGCATACTGCCAAGGGGGCAGTGGTGAAAGTTCAAATTGCCAAGTGGGCATTGAGATAGGATCGCCAGATCTCATAGACTGCCAAGTGGGCAGCAGAAAATTATGAAATTTCTAGGTAGGGAGGGGAAATGAAGTGAGATTGTGTGAAAGTCTCAGGGACTCAGGAGTGAGTTCAGATCAGCAAGGAGTGCTGACAAAGGAAGATTATAAATATATTCTGATCATTGGGGGAATTGAAGTATTCCTACAAAGCATCCCAGTTGAGGCCATAGCATGTGTTGTAGAGGTAGCAAAAGAAGACAGACATCCAACAGTGACTGTCAAAGAGGAAGAAGTGGAGCAGACACTGATGTCTACCCCAGCAGAAGGAAAAGAGCATTTAGAAGAAAGGCTCAAAATTTTCATCCAGGAAGATGGAACAAAAATGACTGCAGCACTGGAGCCTGCAGCAAAGGAGGAAGTAGATAGCATAGACTTTGTTGATCTGTGTGAAGAATTGGAATCCCTGGAGAGGAGGGTGGTAGCGCAAATCTTGCACATCCAACAGATTAGGTTGGATACAGATGGAGGAGCATACTAGCCACTGGAGCAGATGGGAAAAGTTGGACTTGAGCCAACACAAGGAGAAATGGAAACAACAGAACTGCCATAGTAAGGAGCTGAATAACAGTTCAGTGAGGAGACTGCAGAACTGGAGTCTGCAGCAGAGTGGCCACTTAGTGCCATAGAGAGAAATAAAGATAGCAGGGGGGATCAAGTTGATCTACCCACCAAGATGAAGGAATTGCAGCAGAGAAGACCACATAAGGAGAGCCAGCCACTAGAGCAGCTGGATGAGGTAATTGAAGAAATCAGAAGGCTGATGTTGAGTTTAGTTGCAGAGACTGCCAGCAATGAGAAGCTAAGCAGAAGGGAAGAAGAAGAAACAACATCAACAACAACATAGCTGGAGAGGAGCAGATGGACAACTCCAAGGGAAAGTTTGGGATCCAGGTGGATTTCAAAACTGGAAAAGAGGAGCTCATGATCAGGAGATCATGATTTTTCCAGCTGAGGAGTATGATGCAGGAGCATCACTCCACATCAGCAATGCACTAGCCAACCATCCAGCACAACATGCATTTAATGAAGAAAGGGAGAGGCGCAACCCTCTCAATTTTGAAATTTGAAATCTCAATAATTGTTGTAAGGATTTTAATGCAAGACGACGCCTTTGTACAGGTAGTGGTTGAGATTTCCTTTAATGGTTACCTGCAGCTAAGTCCATATTAGTCAGGATTGGACATCCATTTTTATGTAATGTAGCCGTAGGAGCTACTCTGTGATAGCGATAGCTCAGAGACGGTGAGGTGGAGGATAAGCTCATAGAAGCCCTCATTTTGTAATTAAGGGAGATAGAGTAGAGAGTTAGGAAGGGAGACCAGAGTAGAGAGGTCTCGAGAGAGAGTTGAGACTTGTTACAGTCCAGCCTTTGTAAACACATTTGTATAGATATACAGATTAATAGAAAAGAAGTTTTTTCCTACATTTGAGTCTGGGTGTGTTTATGCATTTCATGAATGTTATGTGTGTGTACTCATATATGCTGTAGATGTATGTTAAGTTCCATCTGCAGAAGACAGATATATTTCCCTATCTGTTCGGAGTTCTTTGATTTTGGGTTTGGGATTCTTTGAGGTTTCATGCCAAGAGGGCATGACAGAATGTTGCAGGTTCTGAAAACCACTGCATAGCTGCACTCCTGAATTCTGCAGAATTTTGGCAAGGACGTGCTAGGAGGGTGTACCGGTTGAAGTTTTAGGCTCGGGAAGGAAGCCTCAAGGTTGCTTAATACCTTGGAGGTAGGACTATGTAGAGGAAAGTACAGAAGAAGACAAAATCTCTGAAGAGTTCTGTAGAGCTCTTCCGGGAGGGCATTGAGCAAATGCACAAGTTGTATTGAGGAGAAGATCTCTATCTTGAGTTCAGAGAAGGCATAATCATTGAGGGATTCTGTAGGAGCTCTACTAGAAGGGCATTGAGTAAGTGCCAACTGTCACAAGAAGAACTCTTAGAGTTCTGAGAAGAGAAGAGAAGTATCACAGGAAGACACTTATAGAGTTACTAAACACTCTGTGAAGAGAGGCTCTGCAAGGTGTGCATCGAGAAGAGGAATGCCAGGAGGGCTAGAAGCATTTCTTTTCAAGAAATACTTCAGATCTGAGTTTAGCAAAATCTCAACCGCTCAAGGAGTGCACACAGGAAGAACTTGTTTCAAGTTCTCAAGATCAGGACAAATAGCACCTTTGTGTGCAGAGACTCTCCAAGGAGTGCATAAGTCGAGGAACCTATCAAGGTTGCAGAGAAACAAAGCTCAAGAGGAACAATGCCATTTTGTTCACAGAGCCATAGTTGCAAAGGTCGCAGAGGCATAAAAACTCTTTGGAGAGTTCATAGTCCCAAAAGATCAGGAGGGACAACGTCCTTGAGAACGCAGGTGAGACCCAAGATCGTAGAGTTCGCAGAGGAAAAGAAAAGGTTGAGACCTTTGGGGCTTGGAAGAACTTTCAAGGAAAAGGAAGCAAGTGTAATCTTAGGGAAGAGCTACAACTATCATTAGATCTTGTGTGGATAACCGATAGCCATTAGATCTAGGGGAGATGCATGAGGTTTAATCCTCATATGCAAATGAGAGGAGATGCTAAATCATTTCGATATTCCGGAGTTTTGGGATTTCCGTACTTCATTATTTCAGATACCAAAAGTATGAGAGGACAAAGGATTGTTGCGTCGGGATTCGCGAAGATCTGAAACGCGAATTCCCAAAAGAATAGGAGGAGTATTGTCGGGTCACGAAGATAGGATCAGATTTTGGCATACCTGGATTCAGAATTTTGAAAATCCTAGAGACAAGGAACCTGAGCTCTTCGGAATGAAAACCCCAAAGTGGAAAAGGCAACACGCCTTTGGAATAGGGTTTTGGACATGTAAAAGGTGGTTAGAATTTCGGGAAAAGGTCTGAAAGATTTCAGTCCCGGAAGAAGTGGCCATTTCGTCATTTTGGGAACTGGAAGGTCAAAAGGTAGAGGACAGGAGGAGCCTTACCTCACGATTCCTCGAATCATGGAAAGATGGTGGAATATTATCGTGGACCATTATTTTGGCATTCCGGGTATTGGGTACTCGAGAGGCGAGGAATCTGGAGCCTGGGAGTCCCGACTCGTGAAACCG
>SNQJ01S0022640.1:23213-35154 GCA_010110895.2 Picea sitchensis | reverse complement strand
AAGAAAAATGGAAAGAGGCAAGTGGCACCCTTGGAGCACCTAGTGCGTCCTGAAGGGCACGCCGTGTTGTTTTTATAAATGAATGAACCTAGACGGCCTTAGGACGAATAACGTGTTAAGTATTCCAAAAAAAAAAAAAAACAATTTCCCTAATTAAATGTCGCCCAATACAAAATTTAAGGTCTAAGTCTAAATTAAGCTAGTGGTAAAATTTTGTCTACCTATAAAAAAATAAATAATAATAATTAAAAACAACTTAAATAATAATTATGATCTTCGTAAAATCTTGTAACACGAAGGGGGTAAGAAATTTAAATTATTCAAAAAAAATCAGTTGGAATTAATTGTTTTATCTTTTTGATAATTTAAAATATACTCACTAAATGATAAAAGGGAAAAATGGTTAAATTCCACACCTGCCTTTTTGAGTTCTAATTAAAAAGGGGAAAGAGGGAAAATCTAAAATTTTAGGAAACTAGGAAAAGAGGTCAACATAAAAAGGGAAAAAGGGGAACTTAAGAGAAAAAGATGAAGGTCAAACTTAGTAAAAACATCTACCATTTAAGATCTTTCTAATTTAAAATGAACTAGCAATTTAATAAAAGGGAAAGTTATTAAAACCTATAAGAGAATTTGGGGACACCTAGGAGTGATTCTAGGAGTAACTCTAGGTGGGTGAGGGAAATGAATATAATTAATTAATTAAAGAATTTAATTTATGAGGAAGGAAGGGGATGGGTGACACTTGTACGGGGAAGAATTTTTAGGAAATTAATTATAAAAACTTAACTAAAAGAGAATTTTTGGAAAGTAAGGAACCACCAAGCTCTATATAATGAAGGGAGGTGATGGAGGTTGGATCATCTTCTATTTGCGTAACGTTACGCTGCAGAAATATCTACTTGACTGATTTAACTTGTGGGAGTTGGGATACCCAGCTCGGTAAGGAGTGGTAGCTCGGCCTTGCGAGGCGAGATTGGAGCTAGTCGAAATCTCTGGATAGTCAGTGTGTGGCCCCTTTGCGGTTCAGGGGGATAAGGGGGAAGAAGAGTACCCCTAGCATTGTCTGGGAGGTACCGATGAAGTCTCGACGGTCAGCGAGCGGGAGTTGCACAGAGCGTGCGGGACGTCATTCGGAGCGAGCGATCAGGCAACGATACGCTCTCTTGATTTTTGTATGCTAGAATGTATTAGGACTTATGCTTGGATCTGCTTATTTAATCGAGAAGTAAACTGATGTTTTTTTTTTAAATTGATGACTGAACTTTCCTTAGACTAGCTCGATGGTTTTTGACTCCCTTGGCCTTCGTTTTCCCGCATGTCTTGACCCCTTGTTGTATTGATTGTGACCTTCGTGGTTGTTTAGCCTTCATCCCTAGCTCACTATTCCTCGCTTGAGAATTCGGCTAGGAGATTGATCTATGGTCGTCCCCTTAGCGTTAAAAGACCTATGGATCTCAATGCCCTACTTTTCTGTGCGAGGATGATGAGCGAAGGATGAACCTGTTAGTCGGCTACCCTTGTTGTTTGTCCTTGGATGATTGTTGTTTTCACCATCTGGCAACGACCTCTGAATGTGGATTATCTGGTGGCCTGGTTGGTTTTCTCTATGCCTTGACTAATAGAACCCCTACAATCATTCCATGACCTTTCCCATTAGATCCTTTCATTTTCCTACTATTGTCTGCGCTGTATTGGGGTTATAGAAATGGAAGCACGGATTTATTCCTTGTCTGCAAATTTTTGGGTATTCTGGCAATGGAAAACCGCAATGGTTTCATGCCTTTTTTTTTATTTGTTTTATATTCTGGCAATAAAAAGGATTGATTTTAGGTCTGCATTTTTATAATGGTATCCTGGAAATGGAAAAACGTTTTTATTTGATTTCCTGTCTGCTTTTATATTTGTGTTTGGGAAATGAAAAACGTTTTTGTATTCCAACTGTTCACACACAACCCAAAATCATTTTTTCCATCAAGTGAAGAGGCTTGGCGTTTTTGTATTCCAACTGTTCACACACCACCAAAAATCGTTTTTGCACAACAAGTGAAGAGGATTGGCATTTTGTGTTTCTATTTTTTTTTTACTCAGCAATCGATAATCCCCTCATCAAATTTGTTTCAAGTGCCAATAATATCTGTGAATGGATTCACTTTAGCGTTTGACCAGTTGTCTGTCTTTTCCCCCTTATTCTCCATAATTTTGCTGAGAATTTCGTGGGCATCCTGTGGGGAAAGAATATCTGTGTTTTCCCCCTTCTTCTGCATGATTTTGTTGAGAAATTTGTGGATAAACATTTAGTGTTGATGAAGTCTGCTTTCAGTTTTTAATTGTTGGGCATTGCCATCTTTAGAGACTGAAATCCTGCCTGGTGGGTAGCTGGAAATTCGCCCAAAACTTATGATGTCTGCTTCATTTTCTTTTTGTTGGGCGACCTGCCACTCATCACTGTGTTTTCATGTCTCTTTCCAGCCTTGTCTTGACCACCCTGCCCTCTGTCTGTAATTTGTTTTATGACTCTTGGCATGTTAAGCATGTACCTTGAATTATTTTTTTACTCTGAGAATTGGTCCTGATAATTGCTTCTTGAAGGCCACACTATTTGTCTTGTTAGTTCCTACATTTAATAGCCATGATAGTTGCAATGTTAATGCTAAATTAATTACCTTATTATTCGCCAGAATAATTGCTACATCACTGGAATGGTCAAAAGATTCCTGCTTGATTGAATAAATGGCCACTAGTTGGCTAAATGGTTGACTTCACTTTTTAACCTGTAATGACATCAGTCTAGGCCGCCATCTTGCTTCGGTGTTTATGCCCTGAGTTTTACCGTTACCTGGCAGTGACTCTTATTGAGGGCACGTGGCAGTAAATCTTTTAGGTACATGGCCTTGGTCTCTCGTAGATTGTTATGGCATTATGGCACTTACACTTCTTAGCCGATTTCTTTATTGTTGAAGGCAGTTTTCATTTTGGTACCTAGAATAAAGATAGACGCATGTGGAATTTATTGAGTTAATAAATGCTTAGTTCTTGCTTCCGGCCTTGATGTTGTAATGTTGTTATTGCTATATTAAATGATTGGTTAATTGTCATGATTAGATGCCTTGTTAACTGCTTTATCATTGTATTAATGGTAGCATTCCACATCAAGATTGCTACTATTGTTATTTAGTTAATGGCCATATGGTGTGTTGGACGTTAAGTCATTAATAACATGTTAATCTTAGACATTGTAGTTGATATAGTGAATATTGTTTCTATTTTGGCAATTGCTAAGGTTAAGTCATATTAATGTTAGATTATATTTGTAGTTAGTTTCTAAATCATGATTTATACTTGCTAGCTTGGTTGCTTTTAAGGTCAAAATTAGAATTGCCAATTGTTGACTAGTTGTGATTTAGACTTACTAACTTGTTTGCTTTTAAAGGTTAAAATAGACTCGCAAAAAGTTGACTAGATGTAATTTAGACTTGCTAAATTGGATGTGTAATTGATGCTAGTTGGGTTTATAGATACCGCCTAATTAGTAACTTAGACTCGCTAAATTTGAGTCAAAATTCATGTTAAGTTCGGTTGGTAACTTGTTGACTAGTTGTGATTTAGATTGGTTAACTAATCTGTTATTAATGCCCTTTTTTTTTAATCATAGATATTGACCTTTCAGCCTTGATTAATGGTTGGTTGTTGATGAATTCGTTTTTAGCTTGCGCTTCCCATTGAGGGTGTGGTTGTTCATTTAATTAATGATTGTACTTGGTTTTGTAAACATTTAATATGCCTGGTCTGCTAGTGTCGGGGGGGGGGTGTTGTAGACAGCTCCTTGTTCCTCAGAACAGTCGCCAGCCTTGAGACCTTAAATGGTCAAAATCAATGGGAACCTGGGCTTGAGCATTACTTATGTGTCCTGAAGGTCCTAACCATTGCAGGGTAGGACGGGCGGGTAGTCATTCTTATTTTTCGTCGGTTGAGTGTCGTACATTGCTTCTAGATGCTTGATGTGCTTTTATGTTAGTTCATTATGTTTGTTGTGGCATGAGTTGCATGCGTTGTGTTCTTCGTCGTGTTGTGATGTTGAGTATAATGTCATTATTACCTTCCTACATACACACACACACACAAAAAAAAAAAATTGCACTTGTTATGTGAGGCTTGTTGTTGTAACGAAATGGGAGGTCCGTTACAAAAACGGATGGAATGGTCAGAATTAAAAAGGAATTTCAAGAAATAATACCTATTAGAAAGTTATTACGAAATAAAGACTAAGTAATTCTACGAATTCTGATTAGGACAAATGCCTATGGATGATGTGATCAATAAATTTCTAAATCTGTTGAATTTTGTACCATATATCGAAAACGATAAGGTAAAAATTCAAAGGTTCTTAAGTTTTCTACCACGGTGTTATAAAGACATAACTGAATTTGATAATCCTAAGTCTTTAAATGAGGTATTTAGGAAGGTGCGGATGTGTTACAAACAATATCAACAGAGATATGAAACTCCTAAAGCTTGGAAATATAAGAAGAAATATAAATTAAATCAGTGCAAGAAAGGCTTCCAACCGACCCCTTTCCATAACATGACTAAAGGATTCCAAAGGAAGGACTATCCTTCTAACACACAACATACTCAAGGGGGAAATAAACAAGTCAATTTAGGATTCAATAAGGTAGGGGATAATCCTAGGGAACCATTGAAATGTTTGGAGTGTGGAGAACCTCACCTATGGAGGAAGTTTCCACACATATACCCATCAACAAGGAATACAGTCAACAATATTCAAGTGGTTTCAACAATTGGATATATTGGTAGAAGAATGCCTAATATCAATGCAAATTTCGATGGTAGGGAACAAGATCATCAATCCACTATTGTGGAAGTTGAAGGTAAAATTCATAACAACAATGTTTCTATACTAATTGACCCAAGAGGTAGTTTGAGTTCTATTACTCCAACTTTAGTAGAAACAAACAAGTTAAAGAAGGTAAAACATGCTAAATCCTGGTTAGGGCAACTAGCAACAGGGACAAAAGGAATGATAACATAATTTATTTATGATTGTGAACTCAATATAAATGGTCAGAATACAAATTTAAATATGAACATATTACCTTTAGGTTCGTATGACATAATTATCAACATGGACTGGTTAGAAAATCATAAAGTGATAATGAACTATTATGAAAAATCTTTCGTATACAAGGATGAAAATAATATAGAAAGAACAATACAGGGAATCAGAAAACCAGTTTCTATTAGACAAATATCAACAATGCAATTCAAGAAATGCATTAATAAGGGTTGCAAAGTTTACGCTATTCAAGTAACTAACCTATTGGAAAAAGAAAACAAACCAAGTTTGGAAGACTTTGCACTCTGTTATCACATGCTAATTTGTATTAATTTTTCCAAAGCATCTTGTCCTTGTGTTATATTTCCACTCATATTTTAAAACTTTTTCACCAGCTCCGCCAAGCTCCCATCACATAAATCCTTCACTCAACTAATCATCCAAAATAGTCATGTACTCCATGAGTAAAAATTGGCAAATATCCCAAACCTATATCTAGCCTTAATTATTATCTAAATTCCTCGGTCCCGTCACTTCATTCATTTTTACCCTTATTATCCTATTCTCATTGAAAATAAAAAATATTCCTTTTATTAAGCTGAAGCTCCCTTATCCTATCCACAAAGTCCTGTGATAAGCCTCATATGCCCAAAGTCCTTAGAAAAATGGAAAAAGGTTTATAATTATTAATATAAATATTTTATATTAAAATATTTATATTAATATTTAAGCCAATATATAATTCACATCAAATCATGGGCACTAATCTCAAACTAAGTGGAAAAGTCAAAGGGTGGATGGAAGGCGCATATCCATTTCGCAGGTTGAAAGTAAATGAAGTTTAACTTCTTAAAGTGGTCCCGAAACCCAAACCACCATGTTTTATGTTGGAGTACGTGTTACCACATAATACATTTCAGGAGGTAGGGTGGTAAGTATTGAAACTACTCTCTGGAAGCTCTGAAATAATATCACAATATCATTTTGGTATTGATTTAAATTTATAAATGTGTGGTGTGAGTATTTACTAGGTAAAATGAAGTTTCCAAAGAATGCTATAAATAATTTTTTACTCATGGTGAAAAATATTCTACAGAAGTAAAAGGGGAAGATCAAGGGATATTTCCAAAGATCGTTTCCAAGACATGGTTTTCAAAACCATCGGAAAAAAACTGGTAAATAGTTTTCATAGTGAAATGGTAAATATTTATTAGGCGAAACAAGACATGGTTTTCAAAACCATGGGAATCAAGCAATAAATGGTTTTTCAAAACCTCGAGCATGAATTAAAATATGGAAATTTAATTTTACAGGATAAAAAATAATTGGGAATTATTTTTATTCAAATATATTATTTCCAAATATTTAAGGAGAATATGGATAAATACAATTATATTTGAAAAATCACAATTGACATTTCAAAGAGAATGTGGTAGTTAGTTTCCACAACATTTGAGGAGAAAAACAGATTTACAGGATGACTTCCGGGTGAACAAGAATGCATTTTTAAAATTAAAAGGTGGTCATTGTCAAGAACGGACCCAAGAACATTAACCTTGTTCATTTTTTTACACAGGTGTCACGGATTGGGAGGTTCAAAGGAATATTGGAGCCCTATTTTTCAGTTTCATGATTTCTTGTTCGAGACATGTTTTTGTGACGCATATTTCGAATAGACGAAGACAAATTTCAAGAAACTGAGAGAGTTTTTTCTCGAAAACGATCTTATCTACAAAAAACGTTTTGATATTTTACATAGATATTATGGTTTGAGAATTACGGGTGGATTTTTGAAGCCTAGTGTTTCTCCTGAAAAGCAGGAGATCAGTTAAAACATGTCATGTTCTATTTGTAACTGTTTCTATTTTGGGAAAGGGGTTGGAGTTTGAAGTTGTGAGATGGAAGGGGTCTTTAGTGCTATATATTTCATTGTAAAAGAGTAGAGAAAGGGGGGGAATTTCAGCCAGGGAGGCGAAGGGACTGTGTGTAAATTTCTCAGAATGTCCTTATGAATTAATACAATAGTACAATTCTTTTGACAACCGAGATTCGTCACAGTGTATTCTTTAGTGTGTTTTCGGTTTTTTTGACATTCATTTCACTTCTGTTATTTCTTCTGAGAATAGATAATAGTACATGATTGGAATTCATCCTTCATAGATGCTCCTTTCATATGGTTAATGCAGTTGTCATGGTTAATGATTACATGTCCAAAATTCACTCTTTGTTAAGTGTTATGTTCATTGTAGTCAACCTTATGTTATTTATTCTAAAGTTATAATTGAGAATTCATCTATGTTTGATGCTCTCATTCGTAATGGGATTTTCTCTTTTCTGTCTTGCCATCATCTGAATACTATTTATTGCTGAAGGATTTTCTTACTTTGTCTCTGTTCCCTTGGGAGTACATTAGTTGTATTAATATTCATAGTATATCTCAAGATTTGACCCCATTGCCCAATGTTTTATTCCTCTTGTGTGTCCTACCAACCCTTTTAAAAACCTAAACAAACCTATCAGTGTTGTCATTGCCAAATCGTTTTGATTATTTTCAGTCTTTACATGTTTGAGAGACCCCTCTCTGGTTGGAAGGGCCAGAATCCAACCTAAAGTTGGTTTGTAGGTTACCTTTGTCATTTTTTTTATCATACGAACACATTTACAAAGTGCTAACATTCTAGCGCTGTTGTCGGGGAGAGAAGGTGAAATCTTCAATGGGATAAACGAAAAAGTTCATATCTGAGTACAGATGGTGAAAAGTATTTAGACACATAAAAGTTGTACATCATTCACCTGGTGGCTCCATTTTCAAGAATCTAGAATTCAAAATTTTCATGGCGACTCCACTGTCTAAAGACTCAGTAGCCTAAAGATTTTATTGATGACTCCACTAATTTTGATGGATTACAGATCTGCAAGGTCTTCTCCAATGATTCACTCTCATATTCCTGGCTTTCCAAATCGTATTCCTCACATAGATTGGGAAAAATGTTTTCCTAAATTCAAATATGGGAAATGAAATGATGCTTCCTTGCACTTGATTAGATTTCACAAGGACATATGTAAGCTGGGGGTTGAATTTCATGAGGATTGTTTGATGAAAATGTTTATGGCTACTCTAGAGTGGAAAGAAAGATTATGGTATGAAGGGTTAAAACCAAGTAGCTTATATTGTCTTAAGGATTTCCACATAAGATTATTTAAGTATTATGGAGAATATAATCCTTCATTCTTGGTGTTTCAAGATTGTTGTGAATATTGTGAACATTTCATTAAGTACCTTGAACATGTTTTTGGTAATGAAGGGTGTATGAATGATGAAATCATAGAAACCCTCTATGAATATTCATCACAACAAAAAATAGTAGTCCCTCCTTTGGATGAAGATGAAGCTGATCAAGAAATTGTTGCTAAAAATCATTTTCCTTCTCCTGAACTCGCAGAAGATATTCAACAAGATTTCCAACAAGACAAAGTGTTTCAAAGTTATCTTTATTCCACTTTGAATGATGATATTGTTAAAATTCTAAGTGGTATAGACATGGATGAGAGTTCTAAAACTACATCTATGGAGACTTCAAGCAGTGAACCAACAAATTACATAGAGTTTCAGGAAAGCAACAAAATAGTGCATGCCACTTTTCAACCAGAAATACAGAAAGATAATGAAGAGGCAGTTGTTTTATTTGATTCCTTTAAAAATCATAGTTTTGAAAATGAATCCATGGTAACTCTAGACTGTGAAATAGTTAATGCCGTTAGCTTTTCACATTTGCAAGAATATTATGAGAAATAACGTATTTCCCTTCATTCATTTGAAAATGAAAATGACAGTCCTTGAGAAAAACTCTCGAAGATTAATAAAACCAAATCAGAATTGTTTGATGAACAAGAGGATAGCCTTGCTACAGATAATATGGATTTCATATTTAAAGATGTTCAAGGATGTATGAATGTTTTTTTTTATATGCATGGAAGATTAGAGAAAACTATTGTTGTCATTTCATTTGACAATGCTTTCAGAACTTAAGGAATAGAGAAAGAACAACAAACACTTATGAAAGAGACTTGTCTTTCTATTTTTGTTCATCAAGAAGAAATATTTTTTCATGATTTTCAAGATCCTGTGACCATCCTATTACAATCATCAATGAAGGATGAATTTTTTTCATTCATAAGATTATATTTTGGATTCAATTTTTGTTTTCAGCTGCCATCTTTTACATTTTTCTACCTACTCAAGAAAAATGTGAGAAGAGGACAATCGGGAAGCCAGTTGCTTGATTGGCTGCATTGGCACTTTAGAATCACTTGATTGAGTATTCATTTCAACAGTTTTAGAGTAGATAGGAGTGTGAAAATAAGCTTGTTGGTCAAGTAGTTTTCAATTTTCAGAAGTGTATACATTTAGATTGTAGTGGTGTATTTATTGTGCAGTTTTTAGTTGAGAGCAGTGTACAAACTTGGGTTTTCAATGGATACTAGTGATAGGTCATAGAAGGGTACACACATGTTCTGGGAGAATCCCAATGGATTAGGCATCGGGTCTACGAGTTGTTTGCTACCTCACTGGGAGGATATCATCCCCATTGGGACCAATGTTATCACATGCTAATTTGTATTAATTTTTCCAAAGCCTCTCGTCCTTGTGCTATGTTTCCACTTATATTTTAAAACTTTTTCACCAGCTCCGCCAAGCTCCCATCACCTAAATCCTTCACTCAACCAGTAATACAAAATAGTCATGTCCTCCATGAGTCAAAATTGGCAAATATCCCAAACCTATATCTATCCTTAATGCTTATCTAAATTCCCTGGTCCCATAACTTCATTCATTTTTACCCTTATGATCATATTCCCGTTGAAAATTAAAAATATTCATTTTATCAAGATTAAGCTCCCTTATCCTATCCACAAAGTCATGTGATGAGACTCATATGCCCAAAGTCCTTAGAAAAATGGAAAAAGGTTTATAATTATTAATATACATATTTTATATTAAAATATTTATATTAATATTTAATCCAATATATAATTCACATCAAATAATGGGCACTAATATCAAACGAAGTGGAAAATTCAAAGGGGGGATGGAGGGCACATATCCATTTCGGGGGTTGAAAGTAAATGGAGGTTAATTTTTTAAAGTGGTCATGAAACCCAAACAACAATGTTTTATGTTGGAGTACAAGTTACCACATGAAACATTTCGGGAGATAGAGTGGTAAGTATTAAAAATACTCTCCGCAAGATCCAAAATACTATCGCAATACCATTTTGGTACTGATTTAAATTTATAAATGTGTGGTGTGAGTATTTACTAGGTAAAATGAAGATGAATTTTCGAGGAGTGAGTTTCAATACAAATCATGAAGTTTCCAAACAATGCTATAAAGAAATTTGTACTCACGGTGAAAACAATTATACAAAAGTAAAAGTGGAAGATCAAGGTATGTTTTCCAAAGATGGTTTCCAATACATGGTTTTCAAAACCACGAGAAACATACCAACAAACCGTTTTCATAGTGAAATGGTAAATATTTATTAGGCAAAACAAGACATGGTTTTCAAAACCATGGGAAGAAAGCAAAAAATGGTTTTTCAAAACCATGGGCATGCATTCAAATATGAAAATTTAATTTTACAGGATAAAAAATATTTGGGAATTATTTTTATTCAGATATATTATTCCCAAATATTTAAGGAGAATATGGATAAATAAAATTAGATTTGAAAAAGCACAAGTGGAATAGTCAGTTTCCACAGTAGTTGAGGAGAAAAGCATATTTACAGGACAATTTTTGGGTGAACAAGAATGGATTTTTAAAATTCAAAGGAGGTTATTGCCAAGAATAGACCCAAGAACATTAACCTTGTTCAATTTTTACACAGGTGTCACGGATTGGGAGATATGAAGGAATATTAGAGCCCTATTTTTCATATTCATGATTTCCTGTTTGAGACATGTTTTCATGAGGTGTATTATGGACATATGGAGACAAATTTTAAGAAACTAAGAGAGGTTTTTATTAGGAGCAAGATTATATGCAAAAACCATTCTCATATTTTATAGAAATATTATGGTTTGAGAATTACATGTGGCATTTTTAAGCCTATGATTTCTCCTGAAAAGCAGAAGATCAATTAAAACGTGTCATGTTCTATTTGTAACTGTTTCTATTTTGGGAAAGGGGTTGGAGTTCAAAGTTGTGAGCTGGAAGGGGCCTTTAGCGCTATATATTTCATTGTAAAAGAGTAGAGAAAGGGGGGGACTTTCAGCTAGGAAGGAAAATGGACTGTGTGTAAATTTCTCAGAATGCCCTTATGAATTAATAGAGTAGAATAATTCTTTTGATAGCCGAGATTCATCACGGTGTATTCTTTAGTGTGTTTTCCTCTATTTCAAATTCATTTCACTTCTGTTATTTATTCTAAGCATAGATAAGAGTACATGATTGTAATTCATCCTTGATAGATTCTCCTTTCATATGGTTAGTGTAGTTGTCATTTTAATGATTACAAGTACATAATTTGTAATGTTCCCCAAATTTACCAAATAATGTTTTTTCCCTTAGGGACATTAAATCTCTTTTCTCTTCGAAGAACTTGTTTCAAATGACATACATATATTGTAAGTAGGTAGTTGTCATCACTATTAACTTTCGCAAGATTTGTGTTTCCACTTATTGATACAACTAACTGTCATTATAAATAATTTTATCTCTGATTTATTTCATACTGCACCGTAATCATATATATAAAGGTCAAGGGTAGTTTTGCTAAATCCTAGCCTCTCAGATTACTAACATTTCTAAAATACGTATATAGGTTAGTAAAACCCCACTAATGTATTATCTCCATATA
>SNQJ01S0022640.1:0-16019 GCA_010110895.2 Picea sitchensis | reverse complement strand
GGAACAAAGAGAAGAAAGACAGAGACAGTTGAGAAACCGTCTCTGATCTAGTCTCCCTTGTTTCATTGTTTAATAAGTATTATCTTTTTGGATGCCTAGACGGTGTGTTTTATAGCCTTAAAACACAAACTCTGGAACAACACGACCCTCAGAATTTAAATCTAAGATTCCAGGTTCTGTTCATAGCGGTATAGAGTTCCACATTAGTGTACTATCATTATGATAGCTTTTGTACCAAGATTCCATAGATAACTTGGTTAATTGTATTTTAAATCCTTCATGGAATGACTAGATTTGGACAATTTTGAACAGTGGAGACAACCCTTTAAAAAATATGATTTCCGATTTAAACAATATGATGGAATGCATTAAATATACTGGAAATTTAATTCTAGTTTGGCTGTAAATAAAAGGAACTATAATTTTCTATGTCTTTTAAATAGACTATTTAATAGAAAAGTATTGAATCGCATGTAACTCAAGAAGTTGACACAATGTATTCTATGTGTTGATACATTAGATATTTTGTACAGACCTATGTAAATAAACATATAGTGATATCTATAAGTATAGATGTATTTATATCTTATCTGTGTTTTCTTTCAGAATTTTGTTTAGCCTTTGCAATAGGACAATATCCCTCAAGCTAAATGTCTATACCTATATATAAGCATATATGGTAACATTTATGATTCCAAGCATTAATTATACATCATTTAACTTGACTGCATATCCTATGTATGCATATATATTCATAACTCAACTTATTAACAACTAACATACACAATATCTTTCTTACTTTACTAAAAGGATAAAATCAAGATGTACAGGCTGAACCTACAATTCATTTTAGTCTACCAACTATTAATCAATAAAAAAAATTCAACAAAACAATAAGTAGAGGTACATATATGAACACAGTGTTGGGACAACAAATGGAACAACCAAGTTCCACCCAACCATAGAATAGAACAACCAATCTACTTTCTCCGTTCACCCCCTAGCCTGACTGTAATGTACCTCAAATTTGTCATAAACAAAAATTTCTATGAGGCATTAATCTCCAATTTCATTTTATATGTTTGTTGATAGATGGAAGGAATATTCATTCCTGTTATAATTTTATGTGACTTAATTTAAATTCATCCTACCACATGATGACATTTACATACCTGTCTAAATTGCTTGATATATAAACTTAGACGGTTAATTCTCCAAGGGTTTTAGTAATTCCGCTTTAGTCCCCAACCTACTCATTTATATACATAAATATCTATACTGTAGACTAGAATTATGACTTATAGTCCTAGTCTTTCTTTACACAAGAGATTCCTATGGGTTGCGCACAATACTATTTAATTTGTCCATTTGAAAACGAATATTTTCTTACCATATATAAATATATATGGCCACGGGGACAGATCTATACCTACAGTTGAAAGAAGTGGTTTAGTGGTATGCACTTATCATTAATATACATATTTTTGATTATAGATGGGATCCCTTTATGGATTATCCAAGATTAGTAATATTCCAATCCCTTTACCCAACATATTTTGAGTAATGAGATCTTGTGTTAACTTCGACTTAACCAAATTATGTTCCAACAAACCATCTCTCGAATGATAAGTTGATTGTAACAAAGCAGTTGAAGTATATGAGTTCCAACTCATTGAGTCTCGGAAGAATTCATTTACTTCGCGAATTCTTGATGTGAACGAGTGGACTACTGTCAGAAGGTAGTTAAGGCTCTGCATCTATCGTTTAATGGAAAAACTATGTGTGTGAGTTACGATACCCCTACCTGGCCCTTCATCCATTCTAGTCATGCCAACTCTTCCCTTGTCACATGGCTAGACCGCCCTTCGTACCTTCAACATTTAAACTGAGTAGTTAATGTTCATCTTAGGGTTTAAATGTGTTTGTTGTTTCATTGTGGAGTCTTTAGAAAGGCTGTGCATATTTTTTTTTCTTACTGAAGCATGTCGTCGATTTGGAGAAAATGTTACCCGGTGGAACAACATCACCATTGGCCCTCCCTGGTAAGCTCTCGTTAACCCTGTTTTATGGTTATGAAACAAGGTTTCGATTCTTTATTATAGTGGAAGAACCCTAATGTCAATCTTACTTGTTCTTACTTGAGTCTCCCATTATCGTTATTCTCTGTAACCCTTCCTAGACTGCTTCCCGTTTTTATGTATGTAATGCTTACTGTATATTTATTCTCTAAAATATTGAGTAGTCTCGGCATCCTAAACCCTTGTTATGACTTGGGGAATTTACACTTGCAATGTTTCTTTTGGATAAAAGAAATCCTAGGTTTTCATGTCTCGATTGTCGTTATTTTCTTATGGTCTCTCTGCTAAAATAAGTAGAGGTTGGATATTAAACCTTTTGTGAGGCTGTGCGTAGTCTTAGTATGGAGTAAATGTATTTTTACATAATAAAGAAAAACACGTTGCAAGTCCTTTCTTGTCTGGTATGCCAAGGGAATGTGACCTCTGCGATTTTTCTAGCAATCCATTAAACAAATCCTATGGTATATAAAGTCCTTTGAGCTTATAGAAGTTATTGTCATTATCATAGTCTACCCCATTTGGATTCAGTAGAAGGGATATCTCTGTATTGATTTTGATTTATAAATACTCTCTACAATTTGATTCTGGAAGGGTTTAAACTCAACAGTTAGGTATAGTCTATGTTCTACGTGAAAATTTTATACTATGTCTTTGCACAACATGGCTTATACCGCTAGTATTGTCGATTATTTCATTTCATGAGTATAGGATTTTGGGATTTAGTACCAACACTAATGATGGGCCCTGTTGATGCGAGGGTACCCATCAGGGAGTCACTGCACCATCCTTCCTTGGCTCGGACGTCTAGCCAGCCATAAAGAGACAAGGGAAAGACACGAGACTGCATGCCAAAAGTTGAGTGCCACTTTGGAATACTCTATTATTAACAATTATCATTCTATTGATGTTTTCTTTTACCTTTCTTTCATATAATTACTAATATTTAAAGTGTACATTTTGTAGAGCTTCCATTTGTGCAAGTTTCGGATGCCTGCCGCTATCCTCAGCGCAAAAGGTATTCAGGTTCCATGCCCATCATCTTTCAGACTTACCTTTACTACTTCTAGAAAAATGGAGGCCGTGGTCCCATCCATTTTTTTCGTTAAAAATGTAGTTTTGTTTCGACTTCAGTATCGTTTGGTTGAAGAGTAACCCAATGTTGTTGTAGTTTTTCCATTGTTGTAATATCACATAGTACTTACATAAGGATTGGATCCTTGTTGGATTTAAAGTCTGGTCAAGATATGTAATAAATTTCTTTAATATTGAGTTACGGTTCCTTTCGTGTATACTCAGAATGATATGCTGAATCATAGCGAGTTTGTCTCCTTATTTTCGAATGATGTTTACTGTTAAATTTGAAATATTAAAGACAAGGGCATCTCAACTTATATTTATTCAATTTGATTGTTCCTATACTACTATGTTTCCAGAATTTAACAGTATCAATAGAGCTATTGGTATTCCTTTATTTTATTGTATCAATTTGTATCGAGAATGGAATGAATTGTTACTATTACTATGGCTAGGAAATTTCAACTTTCATCGTATTACATGATACGCGTAAGAGGTTCTAGATTCTCTATTTCGGAAAATTTTATCGGTCTCCTCCATCCATCATTTCATTTATACAGTTGTAGTTACATGCCTATTGGAACAATTTCTTACTTATATAGTATAGGAACAGATATATNCTGTTGTAGACATTCAATCTTAGTTTTCTCCTATAATGTATGTGCAGATCGCCAACTGTAAATACACACACACACACACACACACACACACACACACACACATATATATATGTAATATATACAACGTGGACTAAATAGAATTTCGTACTAGTTCTGATTCAATTCTATGCGAGAATGGAAGTCTAAAATAAGTATTATGACTCTGATATTTACTTATAGGAATGTAAATACACATGTATATAAACTTGATTTCAATCCCATTTATACATAGAGAGTTCTACATAGGGAATTTCGATTGACTAGGAAATTATCCTACAATTTATCACCATATAGAAATAATCTAGCCTACAAAATGAATTCTTCCATAATTTAGCCATGCATATCCTTTCAGCTAACATATCAAATACAAGGAAAATTATAACATTCGTTCAGTATTTAAACCAACAGAAAAGTGTCACTCAGAACTAAATTTTTTTGAGGCGTTCTGTCAGTTTTTAAGCTTTACACAATCAAACATATTTCATCCATGGTATTATTTCAATTCAGTATTAACAGATGCATTACATCAGTTATTTAATCATTCAAACTGAGAAGGAATATGATAACATATCTGAACTAGTTCGCTGGGAGACAAAGGGAACAACCACGTTCCTCCCAACCTTAGAACATGTTAGCCAAATCACTTGTCTTGTTCACCCCCTAGCCTGACCATGAATCCATGAGGGATAACTCAAAACTCCTCCTCAGCAAATGCCTTTCTGTTTTCAACACTCTTCTCCTTGCCTCACACTCATCCATTAGTGTTCATAGCAGCAAGAATCAATAATTTTTCCCCAACATACTAGACAATGTTCTGCCTCCTCATATATGCCATATATCAAAACCAAAAATGCCTAGGTCTTTTTCCCCTTGGGAATTTTTGAATCTTTCCAAATCCCTAATTTTTAGGGGCTACCAATGGCCAAATTCCTGATCTTCCACTTGTAACAATCAAACCTGAGGTAGTCCCGACATGTTCCCCAGTCATGGAGTCATGGTCAACTGATTTCAACATGACTATTCCATTTGTCCTCCAGCAATAATTATAAAATATTTTGTTTCATACAAAATATTAGTAGTTAGTTGGGTAAAATCAGATCTCTTCCCAACGGTCACAATCATTAATTAGAATTAACCAAATTCAAAATTCGGAATTTCCATAAATGGAAAAAAAATTCCAATTTCGAATTTACCAAAAACAAAATAATTTTCCTAAGAAATTTCAAATTCAAAAATAATTTATTTTTGGGGATGTTACACTGACCATGAATCCATGAGGGAGAACTCCAATGTTCCTCTTTCTCTATAGTCCACTTTCATATAAAAAATTTCACTTGCCTTACACTCAAAAACAATTCTCATAACAACAAGTGATATCCTTTCCCCAACATACTAATCAACGTCCTGCCTCTTCCCATATGTCGTATATGCGAAAGCATCTAGTGCCTGGGTATTTCCCCCCCTTGGGAATTTTCACATCTTTACAAATCCCTGATTTGTAGGGGCTTCCAATGGCGAAATTCCTCATTTTCCACTTGTAAAATTTAGCCCGGAGGTAGTTTAAGCTTGTTTCCCACTCATGGAGTCATGGTCAATTGATTTCAACCTGGCTATTCCATTTTTCCTTCAACAATTAATATAAAAATATTTGTCTCTTAAAAGTGTCATAGTCAAAGAGTTGGTTTGGAAAATCAAATATTTTCCCAACAGTCACAATAATTATTTACAATTAATCAAATTCCAAATTCGGAATTGCCATAAATGACAATATTTTCAAAATTTGAATTTGCCAAAAATGGAAATAAATTCCTAAGTGCATACAGACTTTAATAATAATTTATTTTTGGGGATATTACATCCTTCCCCCCTTCAGTACAACACTGGCCTTGGTGTTCGTTCCTTTCTTGAAACAGGGTTGGATAAGATTTCTGCAAATCTTCCTTGAATTCCCAAGTTGCCTCCTCAAGACTAAAGTGCTTCCATTTCACTTTTACCTGGTTGGCGACTCTGTTCCGTAGTATTGTTTCGCTCCTGTCCAGAATGCACAGAGGTTCTGCTTGGAAGTCACCTTATAGTTCCACCTGCACCATGTTCCAATCGATCATGTGAGTAGGGTCATGAACACATATTTTTAACAAAGAAACATGAAATACACTGAATTTTCAGATTTGCGGGAAGTGCAAGTTGATATGCCACAGTTCCAATTCGAGCTAAGATCTCGAAGGGGCCACAAAACCTGGGTTCCAACTTTGAATAGTTTCCTATATTTAATGAACTTCTTCTTGCTTTGACTTTTAAATACATGTGGTATCCAACTTGAAATTCCTGGTGTCTTCTTTTTAGGTTTGTGTAACTTTTTTGTCTGTCCTATGCTTCTTTTAAATTCTATTATACTTTTCTTATTGTATTCTCCATTTTCTGGAGCATTTCTAGTCCCACCATGAGTCTATCAATGAGGTTGTCCTAGATAATCAAAGTTGTACACTTTATGTCATACAATACTTCAAAGGGGCTCATCTTAGCTGATGTTTGGTAACCATTATTGTATGCAAATTCCACCAAGTGCAGGTAATATTCCCACTTACTTGGTTTTGTCCTTATGTACATTCATATCATATCTTCCAAAATTTGGTTTGTCCATTCAGTCTACCCATCCATTTGTGGATGGTAGATTGTGCTGAAATTCAAGTTAGTATTCAACCCTGTAAATAATTCTTTCCAAAACGTAGATGTAAATTTTACGTCTCTATCCGAAATCACCATTTTAGGAATACCATGCTGTCTAAAAATTTCCTTCATAAATATTTTAGCGATGTTAATAGCTTTATAGGTAGATTTTACAGGAATAAAATGTGCAAACTTGCTAAGCTTATTAATTACTACCATAATTGAATCATTATGTTTTTTTGTTCTAGGCAAACCTATGATCAAATCCAGTGATATAGTCTCCCATTTCCATTCTGGTACAGGTAGAGGCTGCAACAGGACGAGTGGGTGCTGGTGTTTATCCTTCACCCATTGACGATAAAGGCACTTCGATAAGTATTTTGTTGTATCACCTTTCATATTAGGAAAATAAAACAACTTCCTCAATGTTGTTACCATTTTTTGGTATCCCGGATGACCAGAATATGGCTTCTTGTGTACTTCGTCCAATTTTTTTAGCTTTAATTCAATAGAATCTGATATGTACAACTGGTTTTTGGAATCTTAGTAGACTATTTCTATCCAAACTCGGATCTGTTCTATCTAAATTTTCTACATTATTTTGTAAATTTGCCACTGTTTTAATGTATTTTTCATGATTATTACTTGTGACCTTTATCCTTTTCTAAATCTCTCTTTCTGACCTGCTAATGTGTACCTCAAACAACCCATGAACTCTTCTACTTAAGGCATATGCTACTTTGTTTTCCTTACCCTTGATGTGTCTTACCTCGAAATCGAATTCGCTCAAGAAGGCCAAGCTTCTTGCTTGCCTTGTATTATGATCTTGTCGACTAAATAAGAATTTCACACCACTATTATCAGTCAGCAACATAAATTTTCTGCCCATTATATAATGTCACCACATTTTTAATGCATGGATGATAGCTTCTAATTCCCATTCGTGAGTGACGTATTTTCATTCGTGCTCTTTTAGGTTTTGGGACTTGTAACTAATAACGTGCCCTTCTTGAGTTAGGAAACCTCCCAAACCTTCTTTTCTCGCATCCACATAGACTGTGAAGTATTTATCTGGGTTTTCTACCCTTAGGATGGGTGCGGTAGTTAACGGTTCTTTTAACTTAATAAAACCGTGCTCACACTTTTGTGACCAATTAAACTTGGTTCCCTTTTTCTGTAGGGATGTTATAGGGTATGCAATCTTAGAGAATCCTTCTATAAATATTTGGTAGTACCCGGTTATTCCCATGAATGACTAGATATCCACTACATCCTTAGAGATAGGCCATTCCATGATGGCTCTTATCTTCTCTGGGTCAACTGCAATACCCTCTTCAGATATTACATGTCCTAGGTACTATATTTTCTTTTGGTAAAAGTCACACTTGTCAAATTTTGCATACAAATTGTGTTTTCTTAAAGTTTGCAATATTATCCTTAGATTTTCTTCTTCTTCTTCTTCTTTTTTCGAATACACTAGGATATCGTAAATAAATACAAAAAAAAACTTATCCAAATACTGACTGAAAATACTATTCATTAAGTATATAAATGTTGTTGGTGTGTTAGTGAGACCAAACGGTATAACAAAAAATTCATAATGTCCATATCTCGTCCTGAACGTTGTTTTACTTATATCTTCATCCTTTATTCTAACCTGGTGATAACCAGATCTTAAATCCAACATAGAAAAAATATTTTCTCCTCCCACTTGATCAAATAGATCATTTATTCTGGGTAGGCGATATTTGATCTTAATAGTCATTTTGTTTAGCTATCTGACGCAACAACCCCTGCCTCGGCAAGTTCTGCGTGACCTCCCGGTCTTAGGATCGTTCCAATGCTTCCCTGATATGTCCGTCTACATGATCATGCACAAGGTACAAGTTTTCACCTGTACACAGCCTCCAACACGACCGCGACTTTTTCCCAAAAAGGGAATTTCAAACTTTGGGACTCCGTGAATCCTCCTGTCGAGAGTCTCTACCTCCTCGATCCTCTAAAACCCAATATGCTGAAATGGACTTAATGGTGGTTAGACCCTCTCCAGACCCTATTCCATGTGACCACCTTCCTCGTGACCACATCCTACCTCTAAAGGCGCATCGCTTCGCGACTTCGAGACTTCCGACGACAAGCATCTCAATTATATCTTCGGAATGGCCGAAATGTTGATCCCCAAAATCCCGGTAATAGCTGTGACCGCAGCCCCACTCCTCGCTACATCGTGTTTCGTGACTTTGGGACTTCGCGACCCTCATTACAAACCCTCTGCTCCTTCGAGCTTCCGGTACCCGAAGTACTGAAATAGTCCTTTCGGGGGTTTCCCCCCGATGCCTTGGTCACTACCACATGTCCTCCTACTTCGACGGTCTCGATTCCTTCAGGATTCCGTGACCCATGAACTCTAGTCTCCTGGTCTCCTATCCTTGGAACCTTTGAAGTTTTGAACCCTGCAATCTTGGTGACTTTACTGTTTCGGGACTTTGACGGGTCTTCTCCTCTGTGCATAAGAGAGTTAAATCTCACGCAACACTTCACAGATCCGATGGCTATCGACTATCTGTGCGAGATCTAGTGGCCCAGATTTCTTCCTCCTGTGCTACACTTTCCTGCCTATGCCTGGACGTGAAACTCCAATGGTCCAGATTTCGCCCTCTACCTGATCTGATGGATGTTGTGCTTCCCTCCTTGTGAGAGATCTATTTCTTCCCAAACCTTGGAAGAATTCAACTTATCAAAGACCTCATCCTTTACTCCTGCTGCTACGAAGCCTATGACATCGGCTTCTGTCTACGTTCTTTGAAAATGATATCCCTTCTGAGCTTCCTCGAACTCAAAACTTCTAAAAGGTCTTCTTTCATCCTCTACGATTACTTGTAGGGCTCTATGTATGCAAGTATTCTCCCTCCTAATCTTTGTCCTCTTTGAATCCTCGAAGGATTCTTCGACTTCTTCACTCCTTGTGGCTGTCACTCTTATGCACAAAGGCACTTTTCCTCCTAAGCTTTTATTCTCTGAAACGTTCAAAGGTTTCCTTGACCTCTGTGATTCCTATAGGGTCTCTGCACACACGGAGGTGCTATCTATCCTGAGATTCTCTGTTGCCTAGACCTCTAAGGGACTTAACCCTTTCTTCTCCCTCAAATGGAGAATCTGATGCCCTCTTGGCAATCTCTTTCTCAAGCAACTCCTTGCTGAGCCTGCAGGGTATTCAACGACCCTGTGAAGGTCCTATCTCTTGGACACTTCTCTGTTCTAGAACTCAAAAGAGTTATCTCATGTGCTTCCTCTGCAAACCAACTCAATGCCCTCCTGGCAGATTCTCTCCTCAGTAAACCTGTGTTCCTTTCTGAACTCAAACCAGAGTTCTATTGTGCACTCTATCACCTGATCAATGACCTCTTGGCCGAGCTTCCAGAATCCTCAGTGATTATGATTTTCTCCTTCAACCCATGATGGAGTCCTTCCTCAGTGAAATCGGTGCATCTGCTCAATGCCCTCCTGACAGATCTCTACAGAACTCCTCGAAGATTATGTCTTCTTCTGTGCCTTTCTTCTGCACTGTCCTGTCTACAAGGTGTTCAACAACCTTAATATCTTTCCCTGAGTTTAAGACTTCAGATGGTGTGCCCTCCTGGCACGTCCTTGCCCAAATTCCGTAGAATTGGAAGTGCACTCTATGCACTGGCTCTCAGAAACCGCAACGTTTTGTCACGTCCTCTTGGCATGAAGCCTCAAAGAACCAAACCTGAAATCAAAGAACCCATAGATAGCAGAACCTATCTGTCCCTGCAAATGCACACTTAACCATACATTCACAACATATAAAGAACACACCAAGACATTCATGCAACCACAAAATAACATGCAGGAAAAACTGTTGTTTATATTAATGTAAAATGCCTCCTTTACAAGGTGTTCTTGAGCTCAGACCTTTTTACAGAGTCTTGGCTCCTTCTCTATCTTCTCTTCTCAAGCAGACTCTCTAACTCTAACTCTTGCTACCTTCTCAAAACAATATCAAAGATCTTTTACATGAGGGGGCTCTTCGAGCTCTTCCCTCCATCTAACCTACTCTATTCAATTACATTAACTTTATATTGAATGGGTTGTCTAGTCCAGATCGGAGCTAGATCTAGCCTTACAACCATTAAAGGCTACTTCTACCTACAACCTGCTCAAAGGCACGGCTTTGGCTCTACCAGCCTTACATACATTTAATACAATTTCAAATTCAAAATGTGAGAGGAATGGCGCCTCTCTTCCTTGAATGCGCTCTTTGAATGTGTTGAGTGGGATGGATGGCTGGCGCATGGATGGATTTGGAGAGATGCTCTTGCATCATACTCCTTTTCTATGAAAAATTCATGAGCTCTTGCTCATGAGCTCTCCACCCTGGCTGTTAAAATCCACCTGGATCCCAAACAACTCTTTGGAGTTGTTCACCTGCTCCACCTCTGCTTTGCTACTACTGATGCTTTGCTACTACTACTGTCTCCCTTCTTCTCAACTTCCCTTCACTGATGTCCTCTGTTGATTTCAACATCATCTTTCTGAGTTGTTCTATCTCCTCGTCCAGCTGCTCCAGTGGTTAGCTCTATTCATGCAGTCTCCTCGGCTACATTTCTTCTCTGTAAATGGGCAGATCATCATGATCCCCCATGCCATCTCCTGCACCTCTTGTGTTCTTAACTTGCCACTCTGTGGCATATTCCAATTCTGCAATCTCATTACTAAGTTGTTGCTCAGCTTCTCCATGTGACAGTGCTGCTGCTTCCAACTCTCCTGCTGGTGTATCTCCAACTCTCTCTAGCTGCTCCTCAGACTGGAATTCACCTTCATCTGCTTCCAACCTGATCTATTGGATGTGCAAGCCCTGCACCTTCACCCTTCTCTCTAGGGCTTCAAAATCTTGATACAACTCGGCAAAATCTATGTTGTCTGCTTCCTCTTCTTCTTCTTCTTCTTCTTCTGCAAACTTCAATGTTGCAGTCTTCTCTGTTTTAGCTTCCTGGCTGAAAAATTTGAGCCATTCCTTGGAATCCTCATTTCCTTCTTCTACTTGGGCAACTTTTGATATTTGCTCCAATCCCTCTTCCATGACAGTCATAGCTGGTTGTCTTTCTGTTGTTTCTCCCTCTGCAATGCACACACTATCCTCGAGTGGGCGATATGGCAGGAATACCTCCATTCCTCCAATCATCAGAATGCCCTTCTGATCTTCTCTCTCTATCATTTCCTCTCGCTGATCCGAACTCACCTCTGAGTTCATGAGACTCTCACATGGACTCATCTTCTCTCCCTTTCCCTCCTAGAAATATGGGGTTTCTCTGCTAACCCCTTGGTAGTCTATGAGACCCTCGGATCTCATCTTATTGCCCACCTAGAAATTTGAATTTCCTGTTCTGCTCTCTTGGCAGTCTATGAGATCCCACAGTGATATCATCTCATTTACCTCTTGGCAACATGAAATTTCCCTGTTGTCCTCCTGACATTCTATGAGATCCCACAATGACCTCATTTCATTTCCCTCCTAGCAATTGGGAATTTCCGTTCTGCCCTCCTAGCAGTCTCTGCACACATGGCAGTCTCTAAGACCCTTAGCTGATCTCTTTTCATCCTCAATGTCACTGAGATTTCTCCGAGCCTCTGGTTCACATACCTGAACCATTTTCTCTTCATCCCTGAGGCTTTTAGCATGCCTCAACCATCCCTTTAACAACCTCCACTGTCTTCTACCACCAATTATTTGACTGGCCATTTTACCTTTGTCTTCATGGGCCATTCATACACCCATCTTGATTTTTCGTTCTGCTGCATCTGCAGTGCAAGTTCCTCCATCCTCGCTCTTTGTCTATTGCATCATTTCTCTACTGCTGATGGATCTTCTTCCCATCACATGCATGGCCTTCAATATCCATCTCCCTACTCTTGTATGACCTTTGGGAAAACTCGTTGTTGTAACTTTGCAACTGAGAGCTTCCAGCTTCTCCTTACAGTCGACCTGACTGTCTTTTGACTACTGTGCACCTGCAACAATCTCCGCAGAGTCTCAATTCTCTGTCTTCTCCTGCCTGTCTTTGTAAGTTTCCTCTGATACCACTTTGACGTGCATCAGAGTATTCTCTTCCTCCTGCTTCCTCCGTCTGCAATATACAAATAGAGTCAAGATCTGATATCAGTAATGACATGCATAAGAGTATTCTCTTCCTCCGTCTCCTTCTATCTGTAGTATACAAATATAAAGTAGCTTTGATACCACACTGACGCAACACCCCCTGCCTCGGTAGGTTCTACGCGACCTCCTGGTCTTAGGATCGTTCCGATTCTTCTCTGAGCTAGAACAACTCTTTTGGTTCCCTTCTGAAACCTTCAACGCTTCGATCCATAGGTCCTTTCCCTGATATCTCCGCCTGTGCGATCATGCACAAGGTACAGGTTTTCACCTGTACACGGCCTCCAAAATGTCCGCAACTTTTTACCAAAAAGGGAATTTCGGATTTTGGGACTCCGCGAGTCCTTCTGTCAAGAGTCTCTACCTCCTCGATCCTCTGAAACCTGATATGTCGAAATGGACTTAATGGTGGTTAGCCCCTGACCAAACCCTATTCCATGTGACCACCTTCCTCGTGACCAAAACCTACCTCCAAAGGTGCATCACTTCACGACTTCGAGACTTTCGACGCCAAGAGTCTTGATTCTGTCTTCGGAATGGCCGAAATGTCGATCCCCAAAATATCGGTAATAGGTGCGACCGCAGCCCCACTCCTCGCTATGTCACGTTTCGGGACTTTGGGACTTCACGAACCCGTTGCAAACCCTCTGCTCCTTCAAGCTTCCAGTACCCGAAGTACCGAAATAGTCCTTTAGGGGATTTTCCCACGATGACTTGGTCGCTACCACGTGTCCTCCTATTTGGATGGTCTCAATTCCTTCGGGATTTCAGGACTCGTGAACTCTAGTCTCCCGGTCTCATATCCTTGGAAACTCCGAAGTTCCGAACCCCGAAATCCCAGTGCCTCTACCGTTTCAAGACTTTGACGGGTCTTCTCCTCTGCGCATAAGAGAGTTAAATCTCACGCAACACTTCATAGATCTGATGGCTATCGACTATCTGTGCGAGATATTGACACAAACGTGCCACCCATGGGAACGTCTGCTCACACAGGACCTTCCTCTCTTCTCAGCCTGAAGAATCCAATGGTTCTCCTAATTCCCTATCGAGAATATTTCTACCCACAGATTCTCTTCGTCGCGCGATCCCCTTCCTTAACTTCTCGAAGGATCGGAACTCGTGAGTTCGCGAGTTCAAATGTTGAACACTGGGCTCTCGGATCCCCAAGACCCGATAGTCAGTCAACTCGCTAACTTTTCCCTGAGGGATTTTTCTACTCGCGACCTCACTACTCGCGATACCAAACTTTTGGTTCTTCAACCTCCGATATCCGAGGCACCGAAACTCCGATGCACACGTGTGACTTGACCCGTCCACACCCGTCACTTCTATCGGGACTTCCATGCTACCGCAACCTCGCTCCCTCACGGATTCGCTTCTCACGAGGTCAAGAACTTCTACGTCGACTCCCGATGTCCGAGATGCCGAAACGCGCGACCTTGTTCCCTCGGGACTTCGGGATCTCCGTGGACAAGTTCTCGAGCCTTTTCTCACGAGGTTCCGATGCACAATCCCACGTGCGGATCCAACGGTCCTCCTACGATCTGGATCCAACGGCTATTCACCTCCTCGCTTCTCGCATCCTCATGACTTTGAATACCCCACACTTGGACTTTCCCCCTGCGAGCTCCCGAGCTCACGAAATCTCTCGATCTCTGACACCTGTCCTCTTCAAATGGATGCTCCTGATCCTCCCGCCATTCCACCGCTTCGCGTACTCACTCCTCGCAACTTTGAACACCCAATACTTGGGCCTTCACTCTGCGAGCTCCTGAGTTCGCGAGATCCTTAGATATCTGCCACCTGTCCTCTTTATATGGACGACTCCCAGCCTTCTCGCCACTTCATGCCCTCGTTCCTCGCAACTTTTAACACCAATTTCTCAACCCTTACACTTACGAGCTCCTGATATGCGAGGTGCCACCTGTCCACTATCCAACTCCTGTGGATCCACACTATCCTTGGAGTAGTCGAGATATCGCTTCTCGCAATCTCGTGACTCTCCTTACCAAACTTAGGACACTTTCCTCACGAGGTCCCGATAGGCGATCTCGTGAACAATCCAACGGCCCTGACCGACTTGGATCAACGGTGCTGCCCCTCCTGAGCTTTAAATCCTCTCCACGCCTGCGCTGTAAATACCTTGCACCTCTAGGAGATCCAACAACTCTTGGAACTTCATGAAATCTCTTCCGAAGGTTTCGTCTGTCCGTGCTCCCTTTGAAGATTCTGCGAAATAAAAGAGTGTCTCTCCACGAGACTCGTTTGTTCGCTCGCCAACCTACGACACTTTCCTCTGACTTCCAACAACAACTTCCCTGCACTTATCCTTCAGGGAGTTCAAAGGTCTATTCCTCCTGAGCTTTTTCCACTCTGATTCCTTCAGAGGGACTTGCACGTGCTCCTCGTGGCAATCATTCAACAACTCCCGAGTGTTGACTCCCTTCGACTCTACGCAACTCCTGCAACAACAGTCCTTGATTTCCTTTGCTCAGATTCACAACTGAGACTTCTGCTTTAGCCTGCACACTCCTTGCACGGCTTCAACAACCCACTTCCACTTGTGGGTGAATGAGAACAAGAGTTAAACCACCTAAGCCTCCATCAACGCACTTCTGGCTCAGATAGAGAAACAATTGAACTTCATTCTCTCTGCCTTTCAGACTTCAGTTTGAAACATATTCAAAGCAAATGCACAACATATTCAAAGCAAATGCACAACAAGGAAGCAAACATTCATGAGCATAACATCAATACACAGAGAAAACAACACAAACCATGAGCTTGAATCAAAGCTTCCTTCTATTAATTCAAATGCCTGTACATGGGTGTTCTTCATACACTATTCTCTTCTTGTTCTTCTCTTCTCCTGGGTTGATAATATTACAATGCACAATGAGGGTGTCTATATCTGTTTTCCCTCTCGAACTCTAAACTATCAAATCTAGACTTAAAATCCTATCTACCAGCATTAACTAAATTAAATGTCGTCTATCTACCTAAAGGACCAGAGCTTAAAGGCTCAAGGTCCAATACAATATACAAATGCGCCATCATAAATGGTTAATTAAAGACTAGCACTACAATCTCAAAGCACTTCAAAAATTTGGGTTTGTTTATCCAGCTGATCTCCGCTTGATGTGTTGGCTCGCTTGATGAGTTGGCGATGCTCCTGCATCATACACCTCGTCTTGAAAAATTTCATGGGCTCCTGTCCATGAGCTCCTGCACGGTCTGTCCATGCTTTTGAATCTCTACTTCAGTCTCCCAGCTGGCATCTTCCACTGGATGGCCCTTCCATTTGACCAGATACTCATAGTATTCCTTTCGTCTGGTCTTTTTGCTCACCTTCCTGTCAAGTAT
>SNQJ01S0022639.1:165420-208430 GCA_010110895.2 Picea sitchensis | reverse complement strand
GAAACTTGAGCCGTCCAGATATGTGCATATATTATCTCCGATTCCGGACTCCCCCCCCCCACTATTAAATGTAGAACAGTCGGGGGGGTCCGGAAATATTTGTCAACTGTAGATCTGGGCATGAACATCTAGGCCGTTGATACATGCGCTGGGTATAATTGTGAGCGCGGGGGCATATGCACTCTGAAAAACTTAGGATAAGTGTATGTCGTGGGTTTTCCCAAGCTTTTCCATGTTCTTATCACCAAGTGGGTTAGAGATCAAACTTTCAATCCTAAAAAGCATGGCTCAACATTGATCATCCTATCTATTTTATTGAGATAAAGAAAACAACCCTATGCTCTAATCTAATTACCTATGACAATTAGTCCATATTAAGTTGTTGTACTAAGAAATTACTCTATCCTGGGGTTATCTGACCAAGATTAGGCAATTTGGTCAAATTTATTCACTAACTAAGATAAACCACTTGGTTAAGATTAAATAGTTTAGACAAGCTTATTCACTACTCCTATCAACATCAATTTAAAATAACTTGGCCATGCTTGAAAGGTATGGACCAAGTCATTGTTATTGCATGGGGCTCTATCAAATTTCTTTTATGCCCTCTTTTATTCTTTTTTTCTTTTCTTTTCTTTTTCTTTTTTCTTTTCTTTTCTTTTCTTTTTCTTTTTTCTTTTCTTTTCTTTTTCTTTTCTTTTCTTTTCTTTTTATTTGCATAATGAAAAATCATTTGACACACAAAAATCACTAAAGAGATAACATTTCAGTCACCATTTGATCCTATAAATTATAGGGTTATAACACTCATCATCATCTTCGCTAGGATATTCATCAAAAATAGGTTGTTCTTGGTCAATATTTGAAACAACTTCTTCATCATAAGTAGGGCTTCTAAAGACATATGTTTCATGAACATAAATATCCTCTGGATTTTCTTCATAAGAGAAACAAACAAAATCTACCTTCAATTCTGAAAAGCTAGGAAAAAACAGAGAAAAATCTTCCCTAGTTTTTTTAACTAACTTATCATTTATCTCAGTTTCATAGTCAAGAGAAATATCTATTGTATTTTTATGATCAAAACCATCATTTGAATCCGCATCCAGAACAGAGGAATAAGAAGAAGAAAGCATTGATCCTTCACTGATTTCCTTGACTAGGTTATCTTCTTCAGCTTCACAGTCGGGAGAGCAACTTAATGCAGCTTGAACACTTTTCTCATATTCCTCACAACAATCATGAAAAATAAACTGAAAGGATTAATACCTTTTACAATGCAAATTGAAAGAAGCATGGAATTCTCTCAAGGTGGATATGCTTGCACCAGGGAGAGAAAAGTGCCAGTCTCTGGCATCATCCTTCAGGGAGAACATAAACATTTTCATTAAGACATCCTCCTGATGCAAGTTCAATTTCTCCATGCATTGATGAAAATCAATGAGATGTTGAACATGATCATCATCCTTTTCTTCTTTGAAGATAGGAAATAAATCTCCCCATTCTGATAGATGAGGCACTAGATTTGGAAACCAGAGATGGCTGAAAAGTTTAGAGGATAAAATATCCTTGCCAAGATATCCTCCATGGACTTTGAAATCTTGGTTCTTCATAGAGTGGAATCACCAGGTGAAAGATGCAATATTTTATGTCTCCAGTCCTTCTTCTCCATCAAGAACTGGATGTAATATTTGTCGTTCCTCCTAGGGAAAATCTTCAACTTCATCCCCAACAATGGTGCCAAGATTGTTAGCACTCAAAGTCACCCTCAGACTGCCATAGGATAAGACTATTACCCATCAAAATGTAAATGTATTAAAATGGTTTGAATAGGTGGATCATCAAAATGAGAAAGAAAGAGAGAGGGCAAGAAAAAGTCATCAAAGGCATTTCATTGGGCATTGAGTCATAACATCCTACAGATCAAATGAAATCAAACTATATATAAGACAAAGAGATATATAATGATGAGTATAATCATGGTGAATATGAAAAAATGAAGAACATCCATTATACAGAGATCCTTTCTGCAATAGATAAAGATTTGCTTAAACAATGAACAATGATTTAATGGGAAAGCTACAACATATCCTTTTTTGTTCATGAATCCATCAATCAATGGTATCTATGATCCTCAAAACCTGAAATATTTTCAATCAATAAGATAACAAATAAGTGGAAAACAAAGAATACAATCTGATAACAACTCTCATGAATCTTTAATGGTAGAAAATGTCATTACAAACAGGCCCTCAGGCTTACAAATGTGCAACTAAAACTGCTCCTACTCTCTCTAGCCTCTCTTGGATCATGAATCCAACCCTCCTCTCCTCTTTTACAATGAATATATATCCATATAAGTCCTTTCCATCTCACCCATTCGAACTCCAACCCTTTTCCCAAAATATAAACAACTACAAACAGAAAATAACATGTTTTAACTAATATCCTTCTTTTCAGGAGGCAAAATTCTGAAAAATAGGATTCAAAATGCCACTTTTAATTCTCAAAATATAATATATGTGTAAAATATGATAAATTTTTTTGTATATAATCTCGTTCTAAATAAAAACCTCTCTCGGTTTCTTGAAATTCATCTCCATATGGCCGGAATATGTGTCGCAAAAATATGTCTCAAACAAGAAATCATGAAAACTGAAAACATAGGACTCAAAGATTCTTTTGAATCTCCCAATCTATGACACCTGTGTGAAAAATGAAAGAGGTCAATCTTCTTGGGTCCATTTTTGACAATATCCTCCTTTTGATTTTAAAAATCCATCGTGGTTCACTCGAAAATCCTCCTCGAAGTCAGCTAGTGAACCATGATGAAAATCCATCGTGGAATACCCGGAAATGCCCTGTAGTTGTATGATTGGTGTAGTTTGAGCCAAAAATACCAAAAAACCTTTTCCAAAGGTATATAAGCCTGTAGAATCCTCCAAATAGGGTGTATGAATGCAAAATCAGGTATAAAAATAATACTTCCCACCATAAATTCAAAAAGCAAGGATAACCACCTTCAAAATTTAGGTTCTTTCACCCACTTCATTTCACCTCCTGAGTCTGGTACTTGTTCTGGTTGCAGCTAGAGCTAAAACATTGACATTTATTTGGGTTAATTCATCTTTGAAATGATGCAACTCCAACTTAATGTTTCTGATCTGAGATTGTAAATCTCTGCTCTGTTTGTATAAATTCTTAAGTTGCCTTTTTTACTTTTGAGATTATGAAAGGGAAACTAATGATTAAGAAATGGAAGAAAACCCTCCAAGAAAATGGATATGCAAGGAGGAAGAAGCTTCCAAATATTTAAGCTAATAATTCACCATCATGCAAGGTCATCACCATGTTAATTAGCAAGGCTCTTTAGATTTTCAACATAGACAGATTTTAGACTTGGACTAAAAATTGAAAATCTAAAAGAATTCAGTTGATACAGGCCATATAATCATAGGATAACAATGTTGAGTTTTATGGACAGGTTTGCGGCGCTGGAACATGGGACCCGTAGCATAATTCATAGAATATTTTGCAGTATAACAACAAGGGCCAAGAAAGAGATAGGCACAATGGCTCTGACAACAAGATTTTCTCAATTGTGATAGAAGAGGCTGACAATACTGTAGATAATATGATAATTTAGTGATATCAAAGGTAAAGAGGTATGTTGGGAATGTATATCCTCAATTAGTAGCGCCTAGGAAAAGAAACATAAGCACAATCTTAATCTGATCTTCAACAGAGCTCTAAAAACTCAAGGAGTGCCTGGACACCGTGGCTTAACAATAGATATGCTTCAGATTGTATGAAACTAACTGCAACAACTCTAACTTCCAATTTCCCTCTGCCATCCAGTCTGCAACAGATTTTGCAACACTTTTCTAAAATAGGAGTTTCTGCAGCACCAAACTAGGAGCAAATTTGAAATCTTTGAGAAAACAGTTAGATAGCCTTAAACGACTAAATCCCAAATTATTTCCTTTAAATCATGGATGTTGAAAACAATGAGATCGGCTGACACAAACCTCATAAGTGAAATAATGGTAATGAGGGAATATGTACTCAAGATGCGCTACAAAATATCTTGATGATATGGCAACGTACTAAAATGAATTTGATTTGACCTTATAACAGGTAGAGGGACATAGTGGAGGGGTTTATGCACATAGTGGAAGTGGTGACATGTAAGGGTAGTGGTAGCATCTAATATTGTGATGGGATGAAGACATAAACCAATGGTATGGGCCAACATCAACCTTAACATATTTGTGCTAAGACCTAAGAAAACCATAAGGAGGAGATCAAAAGTAAAACATAAACAAGGCTAAGGAGAAAAAATAAAAAATCTAAGGATGAATTGACCCATAACAACTACAAGTGATAACACCATACACCTTGACATCATTTGTTACCCCTCGCATGGGTAACCCCCCCTCACACCCAATCTACCTCACGACTGAGGCTTAGTCATGTAAACTTGGGGGCACCCATTCCACATCTAGTACCATAATGTCTACTAGAATTTATCCTTGTAGGGAAAATGGAAGTTTATAACCACACCCATCACAGGCCATTACCCTTGATTGGGATCAACTTATCCAAGCATGACTTCCATATTCTACCCCATTTCAAATATGGGTCATCGTTAAAACATTTATAGTTTATCGATGTATAATAGATGATGAGCCATCCTCATGTATTATGTCCTCATCATATTGGAAACAAATAGGCTCCCCTACTCTTATCCCATCGATGAATGAGTTAAGAGACTTTGATGGTAGACTTTGTCCCCCCTTAGGTATCTTACCTAATCTCCCCATTGAGTTAGTTGGTAAGATGGTTTTGATCAATGTTTCTATCATGAATGGTTCGATGGATTAAAATATTCTCTCAGGCTGTGATTTCATCTATGCAATGAATGTTGTGGTGTCTTCACTCTGTCAAGTCATGATATTCCCACATGAGGGACACATAATCACCATCGATGAACCCTCCTACATTGATCCCCCCCACACGATTCTTAGAATATAATCTTACATCATGCTACTCACATGGAGTCCATGCACTATGTCTCCACTTCCACTAGTCGTGCAACATCCACTCCCCTAAAAATGATCCCATGCCTCTAGAAACACCTCCTCACCACTTGGGCTTGGAGGTTGGGTGGATTCATTCATCCTTGGGGGAATCCATGCATGTTTCTTCCCCCAAACCCAAAATAAAACATGAACTCTCAACTACATTCTTCTAAGAATATGAAGAATTATTTGAGGCCACTACTTCTTTCTTTGATTCTAGTGATAACCTCCATCTAGGTTCTCCTATCCATTGTTGGCAGGGTCCTAAAAATTCAATTGGTGCACCCTCTAATGTTATATCCCTTGATAAGGTAATTACTCCCTCTCAAATAAGATAATCTCTTATCACTGATAGGGATATTAGGGACTCTAGTTCCATGATGACCAATCATTCCCATATCAAAGATGTTTCCACATAGTTTAAAGTCCCAAACCCCCCTAGGGAGATTACACAAAATAGTGGATCTGATACACTGTTTCAAATCCTCTTTTATGGATGTCCAACCTTAAACTACCTAATGTTATACCTTTGGTCCATCTTGGGTTTTTGGAAACAACCCTTCCCTCATTCCCCATATGATAATACAGGGGGCAGTACCACTTCCCACCTTAGTCCCATAATACCTAGTTCTCGACACAACACCAACCAATAATATACCCTGTGTAGGGACCCTTATATCACCACATTGTGTCTAGTTCCACCAAACATCATGCGATTACAAGACACATGGCCTAATAATAATGATCCCCCTAGATAGTTTTATTACTTCTTGTGGAAAGGCGCCATTAGCGTTGGTCATTTTTAGTTACCCCCATAAGGGCCACATGACCTCCTTCAAGGAGTGCATTTTCTAGGAACTCATTGTTTTATGGCCTCCCTTGGGGAGTGCCTCGTTCGGGAACCCATGGTTCCCTGGTCTCCTTCAAGGAGTGCCTTTTTCAGAAACCCATCGTTCCTTGGCCTCCCTTATGGATTTCCTTGTTCGGGAACCCATGGTTCCCCAACCTCCTTCATGAAGTTCCTTTCCCAAGAACCCATCTTTCCTTGGATTCCCTTAGGGAGTTCCTTGTTATGGAACCCATGGTTCCCCGACCTCCTTCAAGGAGTTCCTTTTTCAAGAACCCATTTTCCTATGGCCTCCTTTAGGGAGTGCCTTTTCCAAGAACCTATCATTCCTTGGCCTCCCCTAGGGAGAGCCTTGTTTGGGAAACCATGGTTCTCTGACGTCCTTTAGGGATTTATTTTTTCAAGAACTCATTGTTGCATGGCCTCCCTCAGGGAGTTCCTTTTTCCAGTAACTCATCTTTCCCTACCTTCCTTCAGGGATTACCTCTTATACAAACTCATTGTTCCTTGGCCCCCTTCTAGGGGCACCCAAAATTTTCATCAAGGGACCATTTTTCTCACCAATGTTAAAAGATCAGGTATTCTTACTCACTATAATTTCTATCAAATAACTATCATATGTTCTTTATTTTCAGATATTTTTAACACCAAATATTTTGTTTTTATGTGCACATGTACTTGTTACAAATACATACAACCCATTCAATATCGACCATCCCGTGGCCCCTTTAGGTATATTTCCAAAAATGGCATGCACTCACGACCTCTGTCAATAATTGCATATTCTAGTCATCCCTTTCAACATAATCCTTTAGGATCCCACCTGGGTCTGTGGTACCATCACTTATGTTGCATTCAGGTACTACCACATGGTAGTATTCTGACCCCCATGAGTTGTCCCACATATATTTACCACCTATAAAATTGACACTCATGTTGTTCTATCCATTAGGTCTGAGAGTCTTGGTAGCACTACACCCCAGAGTGAGAACTTCATACTTATTTCTCATCATCTTGCTAAAATACCCCATTATGGACTCCCACTTCCTATTTCTTAGGTTACATCAAATGCACTTTCGCATTATCATTAACCCTCCATATCATCCACCATCAATTTCCTATATCCAATTTCATCCTCCATTCACCTACCTAGTACAAAAACCCACCAATGGGGCCCCCACCCTTCATCAATTACATCCCCCTACTTGCACCCCATGAGGTCAGGCCATACTTCAGTAAGGCACCCATTTCTGTATGTGTAATTTCAACCCAATAAATATTTATTCATTTGGTAATTGTATAAAGCACATTTCAAATTCCAACAAGTAGAGTAGATTTTTTTGTCACAACCGACGATGTCTTTTTAATTAGCATCCAACAACCCATGTCACCCTTAGTTGTGGCATTCCTATTTCATCACCATATTTTTAAAGCTACCCCTATTATGTCACAAATATGAACTATCATAGACACCCCTATCCCATATATATGTATTTTGACCTATCATCCATTCGTTTTTAGTCTCACCCATTTCAACATAGTTTAACAAATATCTGGTTGTCCCCCTAACACTAGATCATGTTTTATGGTTGATTCCATCATTTTATTTTCACCAACCAAGGGAAGTTCTTGATTCCCATACATATTTAACATCATTCATGTCACCATTCCATCCATCCTCTTCTCCATTTAGTCCCTGATACTCATTTGATTGAATCGATGCTAAGATGCCCTTTTATTCTTACAGTCATGTCTCTTTCTCGTCGACGTTAGCACAAGTTTCCAGGTAGGAGGAATTATCTTGACTCTCATTGTCTTTATTAATGACTAATATCAAACGAAACATAAAGAGTCTTCATCGCTTTCTGATGTCATTGACCCCCATGACATTCGACCCCAACAAAGTTTCATGTTACGATGGTTCTTATTATGCGACCATTGCAGTTTTCAGTAATCGCCAACAACCTATGAATTTGATAGGTGATGCAAGAGCATCGTAAGCAGCCAACCAAGAAAGCGTAAAGGTGGGAGACAGCTGGAAAAGCACCAGCGCACATTTTGAAATGTTTTGAAGATTAATAAATGTATATTAATGTAATAGCTAGGGGAAGCGTACTTACATTTATATCTTGGAGTTGTGAACAGATCTTGAGTGATTTCTCTCATCTGTCAGATATAATAGGCATTTAAGTCTGTTTAATAAAAGTAGGTGGATGTGATTTAATAGATTAGACAGTTTAAGAGTGTAGGAGGGAAAATGGATTATAGACACCCTCACCCTTGTATCAGTATCAAGTAGGAGAATTAACAAGATAGAGAATTCTATAATCTGTCAAGCTGAAGCAGAGAACTGTAGAGAAGAACCCATGTACAGGAATGCTTGAGTTAATATATGAAGCTTTGACTCAATTTTCATGGTGTTATGATGCTTACTGTTTACATTAGTTAAATGGTATGTTTACAGTTGTTTTATTTTCTCTGTTATGCATTTTTTTTCAATGCTATGTTGTGTGTATGATTTCATGTTGAATGTATGAAGTCTGAGAGAGGAGAAGAATGAGTTTCAATTGTTTCTTTTCCTGAGAATTCCTGCAAGGAGTGCAATGAACGTCTGCAAGGTGTGCGTTGACGAGAGTATGAGTTGTATATCAAAAATCTCAGGAGAGATATCATTGTTCTCATACCAGTAGAAGTGCAGGAGGAGCACAAAGTTTTTCAAGGTTTGCACAAGCCAAGTGAAGTCTTGAGTTTTACAAATCCAGGAGGAAGATTGAAGGACTACTGTTGCAAAGAGTGCACAGGGTCGAAGACTCAAATAACCAGAGGTTATTTGAAAATTTTCTGCAAGGAGTGCGAGAAGGATTCCTTTTGGAGGCTTGAGTTTGCAAGTGAGAGCTCAGGAGGGATAGCACCTTTAAAGTGTTCAAAGGGAGGTAGAGATCGAAATCGTCTCGCAGAGTTCAAGTTCAGGTGGAAGGACGCCAAGCCATTTTGGCCAGAGATCCTTGAGAAGAGTGTACGAATGGTGAATTTTTTTCGTGGAGAAGTGTCGAAATATTGTGGACCGTTGGATTTCGTAGATCTGTGAGAAGGTTAAGACTGAACGTCTTTTAGAGTTCAGAAGCTCAGGAGGAGTAGCGACCGTTGGATGAGAAGCAACAAGATCTATTGATCTCGCGCATGAATTTTTCTATTTCGGGGTTCAGGAAGTAGAGGAAGCTATGATTTTGGAGTCGAGAGTTTCAAACTCCCGGTTCATGAAATCCTGAAAGAATCTAGACCGTCAAATCTAGATCAACGAGGTTCGTTGATCTCGCATGTGAATTCACACATCAGAATTCGGGGAATGGAGTGACCAGTGGTCTAGGTCAAGTGTCGTGGATTCCCGGGTCAGCGAAAATCCTGAAAGAACGTAAGCCGTTGGATCGAGGTAGGCTCATAGCCATCGATCTCATCCAAGGAAAAATTTTAGAATTCGGGGAATCATAAGGGAAGAGGAACGATTGTTGGTTGTTCGCTCGAAAGTCCCGAAAGCCGAAACTAGTGGGAACAAGTGGCGTGTACTCGTCACATTGGAAGAGTCAACCTTTGTTGACATTTCAGGTTTTGGAGGTTGAAGAGTCAAGGAATTTACATCAGGATTCGTGAAGTCACGAAATCCAAAATTCCTTTTCGGTAAAAGTCCTGAATATATTTATTGGTTAGGTGTGTAGAGTTAGAGCCTTGTGTTTGATCCCGTAGGCATAACTCATAAGGACATGTGGATACACCCTTGTGTGTGTGAGATATTCCCTGTGGGGAAATCGAAGACTCAATTTCAATCGGGGGAAGATTTAGAACAATCCTAAGACCGAGAGGTCACGCAAAACCTGCTGAGGTGGGGGTGTTGCGTCAATAAGCCCTCAATGCTTCTGAGTGGTTCATACATTTATTTAGAGAATATTCACTAATCATAACCATCATCTATCATTGTTTGACACCCCCAATGGCATTGCAAACATCTACTTTACCAACAATACTTAGTTTCCGTCATTTCATTTATGGTTTCATGACATGATCACAGGGCATGCCCACCTTGTTTGTACACATATTTACATTTCATTTTTTGGAGATTACTTGTTTCCATTTGGAATCCCCTTTTCCTCCAATAGGATCACTTTCACAATTCCTCTCAACTATTGCTACAACTCTCCTATCTCATGATAATCTCAACAAAAGAAACATTGATGTATTTCAACTATATGTATGCTCCTAATCTCACACATCAGGAGGAATATATTATCACAAAAAAAAAAATTCATAGAAATACAGACAATGGATAAAGAAACAACCAACACAGACACAACATGCTTATAACATTTATAGAACCCATTTTAGCAAGATGATAAAAACTATATAAAAGACCCATGAATTTCTGCGCACTTCCAACAAATCTAGCGCATGCACATTCACGCAGGACAAAGTTGCTCCAAATGTGCATATTCCTTGCCCCGCATGAATGTCCCTGAATAAAACCACATGGATGCGAAAATGACACATTTATGAATTTGGTCGGGCCTCAAGCACTTTGAAGCTGAAGTGAAACAAGAGAAGACCCCAAGATCAACCGGAAATATCACCTTAGGATGACTCAAAGGATGGGATGTACCTATAAATTTCTCCCATTCACACTTGGAACAATTTATAAAATACCTTGCTATGTTCCTATAAATAGATAGCCATTGTATGCTAAAAAAGGGAATAATTTCATAGTATTGTTATGCTGCCCAATTACTCTTGGAGAACCCATTTGTTCTCTTGAGAATAGTTTGAGAAAACATTGCATAGGGAAGACATTCCACCTCTTGGAAAGATTTTCCATAGAGTTCTTTACCATTTTAAATTCAATATAGGAGAGTAAAAGACCTAATTTGAGGGATTCAAGAGCCCTCCCTAACAAGAATATGGGATTCATAAATCCCACATTTCTCCTTTTGGTGTTCTCAATTTCAAATACCATTCTCTATAGGGTAACCACTCTTTGTGTCAAGTTTCATGCATCCGTTGTTTATATTTGCTTAGTTTAATATTCTTTCTTTTTCATTCCTTTCTTGTTATATTTCTTGATTTCTCACTTGTGGGTTCACTAACCTACTAATCATTGTTTTGTGTTGCTTTTATGGACTATCAAGGAAACCAAAGGGGTCTCTTTTTGCTCACTCTAGCGACTAAAAATCCCAAACAATTTCCTTTGAAAGAAACAAACTTAAAGGAAAAATCTTACTTAGAACCATTTATGAAAAAGAAATGTTGGCCATACTACATGCATTTAAGAAATGTCACCATTACCTAATAGGTAGACACTTCAATGTAAAAGAAGATCATGATAGTTTGAGATACTTCTTGGAGCAATGAATATCTTCAAAAGAGAAACAAATATGCTAGGTTATGGCTTTGAAATTATCTACAAAAAGGAAAACATAATATTGTGGCAGATGGCCTTTGATGGAAAGAAGAAGGAACAAAAGGTTCACTATTTTCTATTTGTATTATGCAGTCTAATTGGGTGGAAGAAGCAAGGATATAATGGAAGCAAGATCAATAGGTATGAAAGATCATTCAACAACAACAAGATAAACCTAATTCATTAAATAAATTTGTATGGAATAATTATTTTATATGGTATCATGATCGTATGTATTTATGTAAGAATTTTCAACTCAAACAAAAGTTCCTTTTGGAATTGCACACTTATCATATATGAGGACATTCATGGTTCTTGAAAACTTACCACAGGATCAAGAAGGATTTTTTCTAGAAAGGTCTTAAAAATATTGTTCAAAATTTTGTGTTTGAATGTGTTGTCTACCAACAAAATAAGGGAGAGAAAATCAAGACACCTTGCCTCCTACAACCATTATATATTCCAAGTAAACATTGGGAAGAAGTTTTGATGGATTTTATTAGAGGTTTACCCAAATGTGAAGGAAAGACTGTCATTATGGTAGTAGTGGATCAACTAACAAAGTATGCCCATTTTTTCTCTATTTATCATCCTTTTAAAGAAAGTACAATAATCGAAGCATTCATGGAAATAGTTCAAAAGCTACATAGAGTCCCCAAGATTATTGTAAGTTACAGAGATCCAATTTTCACTGGAATTTTTTGGAGTAAATTATTTTCTTGTTTGGGTACTCAATTGTCTCACAACTCATCTTACCATCCTCAATCTAATAGGAAAACTGAGAATGTGAATAAATGTCTAGAAGGTTATATTTGTTGCTTTTCATTTAATAAATAGATATAATGGGTCAAGTGGTTACCCTTGGCAGAATGGTGGTACAACACATCCTTCCATACATCATAAAACATGTCCCCATTTCTGGAACTTTATGGATATCTTCCTCCATCCATCACATCACCCTTGAAATGGACTACAAATATTTAGACAACGAAGGACAACATAGGGCACCAACAACAAGTTCTCAAACTATTGAAGGACAACTTGGTTATGGCACAAAATATGATGAAACAACAAACAGAACAACATCACAGTGAAAGGGAATTTGAAGTGGGGATTGGGTATATTTTAACATAAAACTATATAAACATATGTCCCTCAAGAAACAAAACAAGAAAAATAAACTAACACCCAAATATTATGGCCCCTATAGAGTTTTGCAAAGAATTGGAAGTATGGATTGTAAATTGGAATTTCCTCCAATCTTCGCATGTGCATCCAATCTTCCATGTTTCTTTCTTAAATAAGTTAATCGGTGACACGATATCATTTCAAACTATTTTACCAGAGATTAATGAAGAAGGTGAAATCATACTAGAACCATAAACAATCCTTGAAACAAGGATTAAGTAGCTACAAAATTGAGCAATTACTGAGTACCTCATCAAATGGAAGAACCTACCAGTCGAAGAGGCAACATGGAAATATGAGTTATTCATGTAGAAACACCCGCAATTAGTCAAGTGTTGAGGAAAACACTTGTTTTAATGGGAGGGGCGTGTTAATCCTTAGACAAATTCCTATGTTAATTATAAAACCCCTTATTAAGCCCTAGATATTAAATTAATATATTTTTAGTGTGATATTTGTATGTCGGCTAGAACCCTTTATTGTACCCTTTCATTATAATTGAACCACTTTGTTTCCTACACACACACACACCAAGGAGACCTAGTCTTAGGATCATCTTATCTCATCTTGTATTGTATTATGAATTGGATATATTGTAAAATGAGGTCTCCCCCTTGAAGTGGACTGTATTAATTGATTTTTTATGATTTTTAAGGAATTGGATCATAACAGGTTATTTAACCTAATTTTTTATTTATCGACTTGTTTTTTATGTTCATCCTCTTCACGTTCCATCTACAAACATAGAAATAAAGTGTAATAAGTAAATCTACATTTATATAGTAAAATATACATGATGGCATAGATAAAAAAATAATACCATAGAAGCGATTATTGCATAAACAATACACATTCTTTCGAACCCATGTTGCATGCCATCTCTCAAAATATCTTATGTTGGCTACACTCCATACTTTGCTTCCCGCATATTTAATATGCTATGAAAAAACATAGTGACCAATATAATTAATATAAATATCTCTTGTTGTTCTGTTAATTATAAAATGAGGGAATTTAAATGACATAGTTACTTATAAATTGTTTAATTAAACCTTGATACTTGAAAATATACTCACAACCCATACTTAACCCAATGTTGATCAATTCTTTGGTTGGCTCTTCTTTGTATGTTAGCACCTATCATAAGACATCCATGGACAAGTCTTAATTAATTATTTAATTATAAATATCATAATAAATATTAAATCTCAAGTAAGGCCGAAAATATAAGTAGTGACAAACTTTGTGAACAACCCTTTTCTTCCTCATCACCATGTCTTATGTGTTGAATGGGTTCCATTTTTTTTCTACAACAAAATAATTGAAAATTAATATTTCATGCAATAATTAAATTTGATGTACATAAGAGAATAAATCAATGATTACATACCTTTGATATGTGTTTTTGTTGGGATTGATCCTTCTACGATGAAATTATGTTCATTTCTTTTACCATCTCTTTGTACACTTTTTTGGACATCCCTTTCGACATGTATTGGTTTTCCCCTCGTTTGTCCCTTGGAATTTTCATAATCTCCCTGAAAAAGAAAAACTAGGAATCATCAAATATAAAAATTACAATTTTCTTTTAGAAAATAAGATGCTAATGCATATAGTAAATTAGTATGCACCAACAAGCTAACCATATCTATATGCATCAGTATATGATAACAATGCCCATGTAAAATAAAATCTATTTTACAAATTGTTGTATTCATGCAATGATTTATAAATTAATAAAAACAACGGTAGCTAAGTACTATTAATTACTCACCTCTGACCCATGAACAAATTTAAAACATGATGATTTTCATATAAAAAACAATATTACTCCCATTTTAAACTCATCGGTTCCATTTATATGAAAATATGCATTGATTCCCTATTGATGTACAATACACACTACTAATTGTGAAGGAGTTTAAAAATATATATTATTTATATTTTAAATTCAACAGCGTCGTTGACATGAATATGCACATTGGTGCTCTATTTATATAAAATGCACATCATGAACCATGAATGTTTAAAAAAAATAAAAAAATTATGGGGATAGGCTTGTTTGGGGTCCAATGCAATCAGTGGTCCCATTGCAACAAATACCAAATGTCTCGTATATAACTAAAGAAACCCTATAAAAAATTGTTGCTTAAAAAAAAAATTCTAGTTGTGGAATATAGAGAGGGAAAGCAAGAGAAACAATATGGAATTTAGGGCTTCCAATACTAAAGGTAACTATGAAACCCTTTTATTTTTCTGGGAATGCAATGAAAATTGATTGAGTCAAATAATGGAAAGATTAAGATGATCAATAGAATGAAATCATATACCTGAAATTTCTTCTTTGTAGATTTGTATGTGACCTAAAATGATCTATTTCAAATTTGTCTCTTCAAAAAAATCCACCCAATCTGAAATATTTTCTAGTAAATCTCTCTTGCATAAATCTCCCCTCTAAAATTTGGCAATATAATGAAAAAATGAATAGGGATTTCAATTATAAACACATACATTTAAAAAAATTGAAATTCTTGCTCATTTTTCCATTGTATATTTCGGCACATTGATGATAAATGTACATGGTTTTTTTTTGTAACTTACTTCTATGGTGCGCTATACACTCCAAAGCACATCAGTGCGGTGTTTATGTAAAAATCCATCGACAAATAAAATTCAAATGTAATCATCCACATTTAAATTTTGTGGAGTCAATAATGAATAAAATGTCAGCTCATTTTTTCGTTGTATATTTCAGCACATTGGTGATAAACGAGCACATTATTTTTTTGTAACTTAATTAATTAGTGTGTTATACAGTTTATATAACATTGATGCAGTGTTTAAGTAATAACACACTAACAAACAATTTAATTTACAAAATGCAAATGCAAACATTCACATTCAAATTTTGCATAGGTTTTTCTTTGCAGAGGCAATGATGGAGGTATTTATTTGGTGTCTCTCATAACTTACCACACCGGGGTGTTTGGGGTATCTAGATGCACTGGGGCATTTGGGGTATCCAGATGCACTAGGGTGTCATAATATAAGTAAGTGCATTGTTAACTTTTAAAATTTGTTCAAAATTATATTTGAATTTAGATTGTTCGACGCTTCCCAAGATGACGATTTTGGGTCAAATGTGGGAAAAAAACAATTATATTATCAAATGGCTAGCTATCTAGATTCCTTATCATTGCAAGTCCTTCAAATTCTCTCTCATTGATTGCAGTAAGTCAAGATTTTATTTATAATTCATTTATATCATTGAACTTATGTTATATATGCATGTGTAATTGAATAATTATTCATTGAATTTTGCAGGATCAAGATTTAGGATCGAGTTCAAATGCACAAGATATTCCAGTAGTCCCAAAATTATGCAAGCTCTTATCAACAAAAAGGTACCACAAGTAGATGTCTGATGAAAATGGACAGTTTTTTTAACATGCAATCTTCCAAAAACCATCCTAGGTCAACGGTATTACACTATGAATTGGATCTCTTTTATGCAAACACCCCTTGGGGCGTAAGAAATACATGATTGAGTAATTGTGTTTTTGGATTTTAAATGGGATTAATGTAAATGTGGTGCTTCATTCAACATTTTTTTTATAAAGTGGTTGGTTACAAGTTTATTATTGGGAAAAAAATATCCACGCTTCTAATAAATGTTTGGTATAATTCTTTAACATAATAAGCACATCGTGCTACTAATATTATCGATGTAATGTTCAATATTTTTACAATCGGAATCCTGACAATGAGCGATCTATCTATGATCTACCATTTCATCCCACTATGATGCCAAGTCATGAGATTGTTATTAAATGTGGAAAACTTGGAGAGGAAGCATAATAAACATGGTTTAATCAACCACCTATTCAATTCCCACTACATCATGAGTCACCAATTCAAAAATTCTATAGTAAAACTAGTTAGTCACATGTTGGCGATGAAGGAAATGATACAGAGATTGGTATGGATGATTTATTATGAGACACCCAAGGCATGGAGGGAATATTATTACATGTATTCTAGCAAAATAAACTAGGGGATGATGATGATATCGTCGATACATTGTTCAAAACCCTGAAATTTGCTTTAACCACCCCTCTCGTTGGGTAGGGGTCAAGGTATACCCAAATAGGGATAACAATGTTACTGTACAACTTGAAAGTAATGTATGGTATGTCAGACACGTGTTTTTCGACACTTTTTAGGTAACTAACCATTAAGTCCCCTAATTTTTCAAGGAATTTTGTCACACATTGAAGAAAGAAAATGGTTGATTTTATGCATGATTAATGATAATGTGCATTTATATTTCCCACTAATTATAGGTTACACAATGATAAGGTACTTCTGAGAGATATTTCCTTGCCCGATAGCTACACAGAGGCAAAGAAAGTGATAAAAATATTTAGTGTTGAGTACATATCATACCACACATGTTTTAATGATTGTATTATGTACAAAAATGAATATGTGGACAAAGAGACATGTCCAGAATGTGGACATGAAATATATCATAAGTTTAAAAACAAGGGTAAGGAACATGGTCCTCCTCATAATATATTGAGGCACATGCCTATAGTTCAAAGGATTTAAAGGCTCTTTCATTGCAAACAATTATCCATGTTGTAGGTTTGGCATGCCTCACATAGAAGTGATACAAGAGTTATGTGAATCCTAGTAGATTCAATATCCATGAAGTAAATAGAGGATATAAGGCCCAACAAATTCAAGGATGAAGTATAGAGCCTATGATTGAGAATATCCATAAATGGAGTTAACCTGTATTCCCTCCAAAACACCAACTATTCTGTTTGGCTAGTGGTAGTGATCAATAACCATATCCTCCCATGGTTGTTCATGAAGAATGAACACCTTATGTTGGCTCTTATAGTCTTGGGTGGAATACAAGTGAAGATAATGGATGTCTACTTTGAACCACTAATTGATGAATTTAAACAATTATGGGAAGGAATACATGTATAAGTTGTTTCAAGACCCATGCCAATGGAGAGGTCTTTTACATTGTATGATATATGTGTGTACAACACACATGATTATCAAGGACTAGGAGTTTTATCTAGTAATCATGTTGATTGATTTTTTTATATATGTAATGTTATTTGGCATACGTAATTTGGTGAAACTGTGTTTTTGACACTAACATTCTCTATATACAGTAACATCATAGGTCTTGTAACAAAAGAGTATAATGGATGTAAATATTGTGGACCTTCTATAAAGGATAGGTATTCCAACTACCTAGGAAAGACGATGTACAAATGCTCGAGGGTATTCCTCCTAGAAGAACACCCTTATAGAAGAGTTGCATATGCTTTCAATGGTAAACCGGAGAGAACCTAGAGACCAAAAATAATGACACTGATAGATTGGATTAGGGCATATGAAATAGAGAAGGAGAAGGAAATGAAAGAATGTTTTGATTCAATTGGGGAACCCTTGTTCGATGATCCTAAACATTTTAAAACCTATGTTGAGAAAATTCCCATTGGGATGAAAATGAAATCTGTATTTTATGAGCTTCCATATTTGGAGGATATTAATATTGGTCACTTACTATATATCATGCATATATTAAAAATGTTTCATCTTCTTTATGGAGGCACGAGTAAAATCATGAAGATGGGCGTCCATTTTGCTTGTTTTATGAGAACAAAAATTATATTTTCACAATTTCTTCAACTTCTAGTAAACAAAAGTATTTTTTTTATTTAGAATTTCACTTTATAGTAAAAACAAAACTTGTGAAGAATTTTGTTATCTTTCTACTGACTATTCTTCAAATTTTTTTATTGAGAATTGATATCTCAATTTGCCAATTGTTTGACAATATGTACCTTAAAAATGAAGGGAATGATAATGAGTTATGTTTTCCCCCAACAATTTATCCATTATTAAACTTTTGTTTTTGAGAAATGAAATATATTTCAACAATCTATAAAGACTCTATTTTTTGATGACTATAATTTTGAATCTAACGGATGAATTATTGTAATTTCTAGAAATTTTGAAGTTGACCAATCTGAAAATGTTGCATCTTTTAAACACATGTTTTCCCCCACCATGTATCTATCTTAATTTTTACTTAAAAGTAAAATCTAAACATACCCTTTTGAAGAGAACAATTTAAGGATTTTGAATATAAATTTTCCATAATTTCCCACTGTGTATTTTTAGAGATACGTATTTTCATTTCACTGAATCATAATGTCACATGAAAATATTATGCAATGTTTTTTTTATAAAATTAAATAAAATTAGATAAAAACAATGTAAATGAAAACAAATTATATCCAATGAAAGTAGATTCAATTTTTAAAATGTTGGCATCAATTCTGAAACTAAATTTTGATTATTTGTAGGAGTCTACGACCTCCAAATTTCAAGTAAGCTAGAGAGAATTTACAGTTTCCTGCAAATAGTCCCATTTGCAGGCTTTTGTCCCTTCCTGACTGAGTACACATTTTAAGAACAAGGAATTCTCCCCCTTTGACTGTGCTACCCTCTCTTGCTTTCTGAAATCCCCCCCCCCACCCCCAATATTTATGCTTCATCTTCTTCTACATAGAATATTTTGTTGTGTTTCTCCCCCTTATACTGTGCTTTCTCTTGTAGTTTTCTGAAGTAGCTCCCCCTGTGAATGTACTATCCTTCCTTGATGTGCAGTGTAATTTATAAGCCTTTTCTGATTTAAGGTAAATATTGATTGTATTTCTTCATGAAACTTTCATCAAACCTCTTGTTCTTTTGTGTTTTTCATTTCGTTTGTAAAGAGAACATTCGTCAACATTTTCTCATTTTGGAGAAATGTTACCAAGTCTGCCTTGCATCCTTTTCAAAGAGAATGACTTTCTTACTCTTTCTAGAAAATTATCTTATCAACAACCCAAGTATATTGTATTATCTTTCACCCTATAAATGTTTCCATCTCAAAGTTTGACTTCTTATTCTTCAAATATTTCATGCAATTTAATCATTGACTCACATATCATCTAACAAAATAATCACATTGGCTGTTAGGGGATATATTATTGCTTCAAATACTAAAGAGAGACATTAACCAAGAAAATAAAGTAGAAGAGAGTTTGGTCTCTCTTGGTCTTTAAAGAAGGTGATTTCCTATGGATTTTGATGAAAGATGATCCTTCTATGGAGAATGATGTTATATTGTGTGTGAAAGCACCTTCTTTATATGGGTCGACTCTATGATGTTGCTTCACTGTAGAAGGTAATTTTTCAAGGTTGAAATCACATGACCATATGAACCTTCTAAGGGTATGTATGTCAAATACATGATTATTTTTTTTTGTAAATAAGAAGTATATGTTATATTAAGAGCCTCCTAAAGCTGATGAAAGGGACCAAAATACAGCAATATACTGGTTGTAGTTACTGGACTACCCCAACAGAGGGGAAACCAGTCCATCCAGCCCACCCAGTTCAAATGTCTAAGAAAGTCATAAGTCCAGTAAAAACAGTGCTCAAGCTGACTGCAATCTAAACTATGAGTCTTATAAAACTTGACAAACAACACTAGTGATCTAAACACCTCGCAGATAGACTATCCACGTGCCTTAGAGGTCCTCTGTCCAAGGTTCTTATTCAATATATGTTGGTTGATCGTCGCATTGCTTTTCCTTCCCCTCGTCACGCGCAGTGTCCTCATCTTGGCCTCTTCGGTCCTCATTCTCCTGCCTCACTTCTGCTGGTCACTGCATGCTATCCATGCCTGAACCCGTAGCAGTATTAGTTGTCTCCACTGGAGCAGAATCGACCGGGTCCGAGGAGAGCTCCGAGTGCATAGAAGAGATGATTTGAAGAAAGATCACCATGTTTTCCTCTGTGGATTGTAGGCGATATTGGAGGTCCACCACCTCCTTCCTGAGCTCAAAAACCAAGTCATACAGAATAACCAGCCGGTCCCTGAAGTGCTTGCTATCAAGGTGGTCTGTGGGGTGGAGGCGCACTCGTTTAGGCTCACCATAAGCAGGTGGTTCACCGCGCAGATTTCTCGAAGGCCCAGGGATTGGCATTGGGGCTGAGAATTGCATTTGGGGGTCCTGAGGGCGCCTCAGAAGTGAAGCCGACACCCATGGGATAGAGGCCATGGCAGTAAAAAGAAAACTCTGCAAAGGTGGCGAGGTGGCGACGGTGGACTGAGGCTGAAGACGGGAGGATGAACAAGTGGAAGGTGAATCTGAAGGTGAGACCGAGGGTCGACGGGGCTTCCAGGGAGAGCCCCTCCTCGGTCTTCCCCTTAGCCGCTCCTTCATGCTCTCAGGTGGACTGGCCTGGAAGAAATCAAACCAAAGGTACAGGAGAGTGATTAGGACAACAGCAATTCGGAGGGGGCGAGCCAGGTCCAGTCTGCGTTGCGAAGGGAGGAGCCCTGCAGACCGCATACAGGGATCGATAACCATAATGACGAGCTGAGCCATTTGAAAATAATGCAAAGGTGCAATGGGTTGCATTAATGCCAAATTACCGTGACGTAAATGCCAATTAAACTCCCAGGAGGGAGGCAGCCTGCGACACGAGCCCATCACATGGCTCCATGTCGCTTCGGACTGTGTCTGCTCCTGTCCTTTGCCACGAGGATCCCACTAGCACCCCATCCGGGGAAACATATACCAAGCCAGCTTTTCGAATACACTGTTGGAGGATAGGATGATCTGGATTCTGGGCTGAATAACACCAGAGGTCTGGTCCTCTCCACTCAATGCCCAAATTAGCCAATTCATCCGCAACTTGATTTGCCTTCCTTCTAATGTGTGTGGGAATGATCACCTGATGGGGATGCAGCAGATCTGCAATAATCTGCAGTCCATGTGAAAGTCTCCAACTTGGCGAGATGCTATCTGGGTTGTCCCCGTGTAGGATTCTACGCAAAAAGCCAATGATGACCTGAGAGTCCCCTTCGACGATGATCTTAGTATAATTATTCTGAGAGGCCATTTGCATACCCTTGATAAGACCCCAGAGTTCTGCTGCATTATTCATGGAATGCCCAAGGGGACCTGCTCCTATGGCTAGAATGTGTCCAAGATGATTATGGAAGACCACTCCATAGCCTGCAGCTCCAAGATTTCCTTTAGACGCTCCGTCAAAATTGATTTTGAAGAAATCCTTTGGGGGNTGGGAGAGGGGGAGGTAGGCGTTTGTGGGGAAGGAAGAGGAGTCTAGTGCCGTAGGATGGGGATCTTGGAGGGAGAGAAAGCTAAGTCTGCATCTGACCAATGTCTAAGATGAAGAGTTTCCAAGAGGTTGCGTTGGCATTGCCGCCAACACTGATACCACGGGTGAGACCTATTTCTGAAAATTCTCCTGTTTCTCTCTTTCCAAGTTTGCCAAAGGAAAAATCCAGGTAAGAGCTACCAAAATCTGTTGAGGTAGGGAGAGCTAAAAGATTGATCCCTCCAATTCAAAATCGTTTCGATGATACTATCTCTGATGCGGTCCGAGGTGCACATGCTTATCGCTACTTGATCCCAGACCTGAGCTGTGTAAGGGAAAGTATTGAGTAGATGATTCAAGGTTTCCTCTACCTCTCCACAAAGTATGCAAATAGAGGGTCCCACAAACCCCCTCTTCAGGAGATTGTCCCAGGTGATAATGCTTGAGTGTGAGACCAGCCAAAGAAAAAGGGTGATTTTCGGCCAATGCTTAAGATTCCAGATTTTTCCCCAAATTTTTGTGCCTGTGGGGTGGTCTGACTTGGTCTTAATTTGATAGGCTTCCTGCGCGGTGAAGGAGCCCTATGGCCTGTATCCCCATCGAAGTATGTCTTCACCAACACGTATAGGAATTTTCCGTTTAGTCAGCGCTTCTTGAAGTGGTGCCAGATCGATATGCAGAGCCAAGTTAATTCGCGCCCAATCCAAGTGCCAACAGCACCAGGTGTCCCCCATGGGATTGTTCTGCCAGTAGTCCGCTACTTTTGTTAGGCCCATGCCTGTGGCCTGAGTACAAATGTATCAGGCCCAATCCTCAGCACTCAGGGCTGGCCATTGTTGCCAGGAATCTTTCCAGAACAAAGTCGTTTCCCCATTTCCTATCTCCCAGAAAGCATGTTGAGTGACGATCTGCCTATTCTGCTTGGCCGCTGTCCAGATTAAGGAGCCCGTGTTATCCCCATTCCATCGAATTAGGTTGTTCTCTGCTGTGTTAGGGGAATATTTCTTCCTCCATAATTTAGCCCAAAGATCAGTGGGGTTTTTCAACCAGCGCCACCAAATTTTGGCACTAAGAACCTTGTTCATTATAGAGGGATCCCTTAATCCCAGTCCCCCCTGTTCCTTGGGCCTACAGATCTTTTCCCAACTGACTAGTTCTATCTTCTTCTCTTTGTTGAGGCCTTGCCAAAGGAAGTTTCTCTGCAAGCTTTTGATGGTGTTGAGAACAAATCTTGGGGCTGCCAGCACTGAAAAAGCATAGATCGGGAGAGCTTAAAGGATGTCTTTGAGCAGAATGAGATGACTGGGCAGGTTTAAAGCTCTAAAGGTCTAGGAGGAGAGTCGTTTGGAGAAGGAAGAAAGAAGGTTTTCCCAGGAGGAGTTCCGGAGAGCGTTGTCAATCAGGGGTATGCCCAGATATTTGGACGGAAGGGAGCTTCTGTTGAAATCAAGGATCTCTGAGATGTGACGCTGATCGGAGGGGGCATATTGAGAAAGAAGATTTGGGACTTATCCTTGTTGCATTCCAGACCTGAAGCGTCAGAAAAGGTTTGGAGGATCTCCTTGAGCGAGTTGGCTTCTCGTGCAGTCGGGCTTCCCATCAAGAGGGTGTCATCCACGAATTGACTATGTGAGATAGGCGGGGAGATGTCGTGCAGGGATAAACCTGTCAAAAGGTTGTTTTCCAGGGAAGCGTGGATAGATCTACTAAGTCCTTCATCCATGATGATAAAGAGGAAAGGAGATAGGGGGTCGCCCTGTCTAATCCCTCTTGAGGGGGAGAAGGGTTTCGAGGGTACCCCATTGATGAGAAGGGAAAAGAAGGCCGAGGAGGTTAGATTTAAAATCCAAGTAACCCAGTTTTGATCAAAGCCAAAATCTATTAGCATTGCTTTCATATACTCCCAGCTGAGCTTATCAAAGGCTTTTGATATGTCCAGTTTTAGAAGCATCCCTGGGGTTTTGGTTTTCTGTAAGTAGTGAATCACCTCATGTGCCAAAATGATGCTATCCAGGATTTTCCTTCCCTCGACATACCCCGATTTCTCTGGGGATATGATTGTTGGTAGGATCGGCTTGAGTCTTCGGGAAATTACTTTTGTGAGGAGTTTGTAGATGACGTTGCAGAGGGCTATAGGCCTGTATTGCTTGGGTCTATGAGCTTTCCCCTCTTTGGGGATTAGGGCAAGAAAAGTGGCATTGAAAGCCTGGAGGACCTTTCCCATGACCCTTGAGTCTTCCAGGATTTCCCAGACCTTCGTCCAAATCATCGGCCAACAATAGTGGAAGAAGTCGCTGGTGAAGCCATCTGGGCCCAGGGCCTTGCACTTAGGGGTATCCTGGAGCACTTGATCTACTTCCTCGATGGTGAAAGGTCCGAGGAGGGCTGCATTTTGTTCCTGGGTCACAAGGGATGGCACATGCCTTGTAATCTTATTGATTGCTTCATGTCTATCTGGGTTGGGCTCAGTGAGAAGGTCTTGGAAGTACTCAACCAAATTTGTTTCCAGATCAGCATGGGAGTGAAGAGTCTCCCCCTCCTCTGAGATGAGATGCGTGATCTTATTATTTTGCCTTCTCTGGATAGTAGTTCGGTGGAAGAATTTAGTGTTGTGTTCCCCTTCCTTGAGCCATTGTATACGCGAATTCTGTTTCCACAACATCTCTTCCTATCTTTTTCTTTCTGCAATCTGTTGATTCACTCTGAGTTCCTGGGTTTTGAGCTCATCTGTTAGTCCTTGCTCTCTGATTTTTCACTGAATCTCTTCCATTTTCTCTGTTAGCTGTTTTTGGGAGTCAAATATGTTTCCGAAAGTGTGCTTGTTCCAGAACTTAAGCGTTTGTTTGAGATTCTTCAACTTTTGTTGGAACCTATACATTTTAGATCTGTGGGAGATTTCTGCCTCCTTCCACCAGCCCTGAATATTTGCTTGGAAATCCGGATGGTCTAGCCAAAATTGTTCAAAATGGAAGGGTTTCTTTCCAGGAGTGGTTGGGGCTTCCAGCCATAATTGTATGGGCCAATGGTCCAATCCGGTGTGATTTAAGATAATGGACTCCATTGCAGTACCGTCCATCATGAGTGGCTCTGATACGAGGAAGCGGTCTAGTTTGCAAGCGATCTGGTGCAGTCTAGTTCTTCTGTTGGACCAAGTGTGAATACCATTATTGGCCTATAAGTCAATTAGTCGAAGGTCATCTATTAAGTTGTTGAAGTCGCCAGAGTCTCGATCCAGTCGTCGCGATCCTCCTTTCTTTTCCTCCAGGCTGCGGATGATATTAAAATCACCTCCCACTATCCATCTGTGGTAATGTGTGAGGTTGGACAAGTAACTTAGGCTTCTAAGGAAAGCATGTTTGTCTCTTGGAGTGGATGGCCCATAGACACTGGTCAGATGTCCGGGCTTGTTAGAGCCGATGAGCCTATAATCTGTCGTTATAGACCATCTGGTAGTACAAAAGTTTTCCAAAAGGACAGTGTTGGTTTTCCAGAGGATAGTCAATCCTCCAGCCGTTCCTACGGCATCAATTGAGACCGCTCCTCCTTGCTTCCAGTAATAGGGGAGTAGTCGATCAAAGTCTTCTGAGGTGCATTTTGTTTCCTGCAACAACACAACATCTGGTGCTTCCACTGGGATCAGATCTCATAGCAATTTCTGCTTGCTACGTCCGTTGAGGCCTCTGATGCTCCAAGATATGATCTTCATGATGACTGAGGGGGGGGGAGAGGGGGAAAACTGTCCGAGATCAGGTGAATCTGCCCTGAATTTACCATAAAGTTCCCAATTTCCTGTATGAGCTTGTTTGTTGATTTCCTTCCCCGTTTCTTTTCGTCCTTTTGAGTTTTATTTAGGTTTTTTGTCTGACTACCCTGGATGCCCAGGGCTTTTCCGGCTCAGGCTGAAGAGCCCACTGAGGAGTTGAGAAAAAAATTGTGTACCTTCCTTAGTTGATCCCTGGGTATAGTATAAAGTTTTTGATGTCTATAGGCATGCTCAAGGTGATCCAAATCCACCCCAGCTAGGTCCTGTTCTTCCACCTCCATTTCCTCATCCCCATCATCTATCTCCTGTAGTTTAGGCAGATCCTGCATCGGGCCCATGGGGGGAGGGTCCGACTCCTTACTCTTCGTGGGTTGTTCAGCCTCTAGGACCTTGGTCTGGGAAGCAGTGTGCAGGGGTGATGAATTCATGTGTGTTGGGGTTGTAAGATTTTCTGGGTGATCTTGTAAAATTGCAAACTTATTACTGGTGGAATGATCTTTACTTACCTGGGCTGGTTTCTTTCTGCCACCCTGCCATCTCTGCCCTGCCTGTTGCATGAATCCTTCCTTGTCCTTGCCGCTTTCTGGGATCCCTTCCTTGTGAGTCACGTTGAGAGGGTATTCCCTGAAGAGATGCCCATGCTCATGGCATTTCCTGCATCGGAAGGGAATGTGTTCATAGTCGATGGTCTGAGCCCAGTCCTCATCATGATACTCCAGTGTGATTGACCCCAGAAGCGGCTTGGCTATGTTCAGATAAGCACAAATTCATGCATATGACGTGTAGCGTCTCTGCTTAGTTGCTTCGGAGGACTTAACATAAATTCCAATGGTATTTCCTATGCCGGCGAGGAATTCTTCCAACTAGAATTCCTGGGGGAGAGAATACAACCTGATCCAAACTGGCGCATGGGTGAAGTCCTCCTTTTTGGGGCTGAACTTTTCTGTCCAAAATCTCAAGAAGAGTCCCATTGAGTTGTAAAAATAAGGCCCTCCATCGAAGATACGGTTTCTATCTTCTAGGTTGTGGAGGATGATCATGAAAAAACCCTTCAATCCCAGTTGTAGATCGTAGTGGCCTTTTGGTCTCCACCAGTACTGTATCCATTTGACCAAATCACGCTCCGAGGGCCATAGCCCTAGAAAATTTCCTACCAGGGCATTATCTCGCATGTATTGTTTCTGCTCCTCTATACGGGGCAAGCTTATGACATATTTTGGGGCCTGAGGTGCTTGTGGAATGCACTTACCGGGGATCCAAGGGGCCGAGGCGCTTGTAGAGACATTTTCCTTTGCCGGGTCGATGTCCATGTCCCGATCCTTGAATGTCCCTTCGACCAGAAGCTGCGCCCGCATGTCTGGAGGCGTTTCAAAGGTTGGCCACTTCACCCCGACTGTTGGATCTTCATTGGTCGTGACTCGGCTATAGGAGACGCCAGTCGGCACCCCCTCTTGTTGATGTGTTTGCCCCTGCGGGGCCGTCATCTTGTGGGCACAGTCCGCTGCGGCTGTCAGTACCTAAACCCTAGCTACATAGCTCCACCAATTTTTATGTCCTGTCAAATACATGATTATTATTCTATAGTGTCACTAAAAATATGCTATGTGCTCACAGTTTTATGGAAATTAATGATGTGTGTGTTTATTTTGTAGTGTCATTATCTTTTGCTTGTGTGTGGTTGTGTGAGCCCTAGCTTCCCTAGGAATTGCAATATGCGATATCAAAATTATTTGTATTTGTACATTGGATCACATCAAATCATATTGATATGGATAACATTTCATGGTGGCATTGAGAGATAGTTGATATTGTTTGTATGTTTGAGAAGGAACTGCCCATGAGTTTTATAGACTTGCAAGTCCATATTCTAATTCACTTACCTGATGAGGTTGAATTATCTAGGGTTCTCTCATGTTGTTGGATGTTCTTCTTAGAGAGGTACGTGAAAAAATTGAAGGGGTTTGTTTGACAAAGGGAAAAAGTAGAGGGCTCTATGGTGGAGGAGTACATAGTATACAAGTCATTATATTATGCTAGTGATTACATCAAACAAATTGATGACACACTAGGGGAAGTGTTTTGGGAAGACCAATAGGATGAGGACAAAAGGGAAGGAAAAATACTCCAAATGAATGGAAAAAGGTGCTTGATAAAGAATAAGTCACTTATAGTTTTTCAAATTTGTATAGAGCAACTGTTAACACTGAAGTTGATAATATATTTGTGATCGCATGTTATTCGTTTTGAATTTTTGTATACATCAATAGATTTAGAAATTAATGCCATCAATAAATTTGTTCTTTACAACGTGTAGGCAATGTGACCATGGGTCAGGTTGTGTGAAGAGAAAAGAAGGAAATGGGACAGTGACATGAAAGCATTCAAATGGGTGAATGATAATATAATGCTTTATATTGATCATTTAAAAGAACATATGCCAAAAATATGCCCCAACAGTTGGGTGGATGACGATATACAAGAGAAATATGTCGTTCCCGGTTGTAACCCATATGGATAAGATATGGATGCACTAAACATAGGTATCGGGTGAAACAACTCTATAACAACCTCTCTAAGTAGCACGTTCAATTTATAATATTGCACATTTGAATTGTAACATGTCATGTGTTTTTATTAATGCTCAGGTTATTAGACATATGACATTGTCCGTTGTTTTCATTTTAATAGGTACAATTGTTCCCATATATGTGGGCATATGAACATCATTTCCACATTTACGAGGATGTTGATGATGGACACATCACAAAAGATTGTGGATTGGAGGTCAATTTATACCAATCTAGTTCTGATAGCCATCTTGATCAAAACCTAATAGAGGGGAAATTATGTTACATTGGAAAGATACAAGAGATCATGCAATTGTATTTCTCATATTTCAATGTGTTATTTTTAATTGCAAGTGGTGGGAGACCTTCGACCGAGGAAATGTAAAGGAAGATCATGATAGTGGGCTAATATGTATGAACTCTAAAAAAATGTAAGTTGAAACCATGGAGCCTTATTGTTATAACCCTAAATTGCACCATACATGCTTACCTGGCATCTAGCCATATCATAGCCCTTCTTTGCCAAGACACTATTGAACAAACTCTTTGAAAAACCTCTTTCATAAGGGCCCACACGCCCTACCTCATTATTGCATGCGTGTACACACTGGCTGACCTAAAACAGCCCACGTGGACTGACAAAAGCACAAAAAGAGGAAAGTTGTCGACGAAACACAAAAGTTATGGGTGAGTTAACTAAAACTCCCAGCCATGCATAGCCAAGGGTTTGTCCAAATACCTAGCTCCTTCCAGCCTATAAAAGAAGGGGTAGGGGCCCCATTTGGAAGGAGGAAAAATATAGCAAAGAAACTCTACCCATTTGATTATTCCCATTGTCCCAACCCTTTAGCTTTCCTTATGCCATAAGAGATACAAAGAAAAGTAGTTGGAGGACAGTAGAAGGGGAGCCCAAGACTAGGTTCGTGGAGCGGTGGTCGGTCTCAATTTTTGTAAGTTGAGTCATTTAAAGAAATAAAGAAAGTGCTTTTCCCATCCCAATGCATGAACTTTTCATAGCTTGATTAGTATATGTTTGGATTTCTAACCCATTAGTATATAAGTAGTACACATGTGTAGTTGTTGCTTGTCTTGTATGCAGGTCAACTTTGGAAGGAGTATTGCGAACAAGTAATCAAGAACAACGGAGGATCAACACCAAACGCCAGAAATGAGGTAGGTTGATCTTTCCATGCATTTACTAAGAAAAGGGGATTTAAATCTAGGGATGAAGGTAGAAAGTAGTTTCTCTTTGGTCATATCTGCATGCAAAGTCTAAACCCTATTTGCTAGTCCATAGGGATATTTCCCTCACAACAGAATTGGTGACCACACTGGGGAGTCTCTAGGGTTCCTGGAATTTTATTTAGTTTTTGTGTAGTTTAAAAGATTAGTTTTTCTGGCCTGTTTTTTCTTTTAATTTCTGTAAGGTATGAGCTAGCAAGGAGTCTGGTTTCCCATACTATCTTTCTCTGTTATTTGCTTGACTGTGTTTTTTGAGATCCACGGAGGTACACGTGGCCTGCATAAGGTCTGCCCTACTCTCTTACAGCCCGCATGTGAATGCTAGCTGAAGAAGTAGCAGTGGCGTGTAGAGTCCAGAGAATTTTTGAGGCAGTTATCCTCTTCCCTGTTATGATCAGTTAGTTTCAGGGGTTTTCTGGAATTTTGTCTGAGTCTTATTTATTTGTAGTCTTATTTCAGATTAGTTTGTTTGCAGTCTTATTTTTCCTTTCATTGTTTGCTTTTGTTGTTAAAAAGAGTGTCTAAGCCTTCAGGAGACCATGGTTATCTATATCAGTGGTCTCTTCCTGGTTTGGTCTATCTATTTTTAGTTTTTCTTCAAGTTTAGAGATACACGCGGCCTGTACAAGATTAGCCCTCGTGTACATGCCCTCTGTCTCTATACAACTCGCGTTCACATCCTTGTTGTTGGATTAACAGTCGCGTGCTTGTACAGGATAGTTTTTTTTTAGGGTAAGGCAGTCATCCTTTCCCTTGATGAGAATTATACCTCTCAGGTATTTGAATCTTTGTATTAGCAGTCAGTAGCTTAGGATTAATCTTACCCTTAGCTCGCTTTTTCTCATTTAAAAGTTGTTTAAAAAGAAATTTTTTTAAGGTTTTTAGACAAGTGTGAGAGTCATTTTATTTTAGTTACTAGTGTGCACTTTCTTGAAGTGATTCTCTGCGATCTGTGCTCAGGTCAGAATTGTTTTTCTTGGTTTTTTCTTGTTGGTATTTTCCCTTTTTTTCTTCATTAGCATTTTAGTAAAAAAAAAATCTCTTTTCATTTTCTGGTTTGGTTAAAGAGTGTGTTTCTGCATTTATTAGCCAGGGAAAAATATTCATTTCATAAGTTTTTTACAGCTCACTTAGATCATAAGTAGCTCGTAGTTGAGTGAAATTCTTTGAGTTTTCTGTCCTAAAAAAAAAAAAATCTTAGAAAATTACAAATTTTGAAAGGTTGTTGAAATTTTGCATTAAGTGAAAGTCTTTGTTTCTAGCTTTTTCTTCATTTTACTTTCGTCTTTTACACTTCATCAGTTTCACTTCCATACCCCTTAACTTAAGACAAAGCCTTAAAAATAACGCTAAAATTAAAAATTCTTAGACTTTATGTTTGTAGGGTTAACCAACTAGTTCAGGATTAGGGCCTTGGATTAGGTTGGAGAGGAAACTCTTCAAGGCCATTTAAAATCAAACATTGGAGTCTGAGTTAGGGAGTGTCTAAGTCCAATATTGTGAAAGTTATCCAGGACCCCCCTCTAACACAGGGGATAAATGCGAGGTCACGTGCGGAAAGGTAGTGGAGATAACCCCTCCAAAGCTGGACCAATCATAGTGGAGAACACATATAGAGGGCTTGTTTTGGGATTCCATCATTTCCATTTGCCACGGGGCTTCGTGGGTCTCAAATCCATTTGAGGTCCTCAATTGTCTTCCGGACCACTTGATTTCAATACCCTTGATAGGTTTCGGGCTTGATACCCTGCTCATCGTGGTCTATCCGACTTTCGACTATACCCGCCTGGTGACTATTCACGCGCTGGCAACCTAGTTGCCCATCTTTTTAGGGACTTACACAGGTGACTGCGGGGGTATACCACGGTACCTAGGATAGACATCGGGCCACGCTTTGCAGAGTATACCCAGAGGGTGCTTCCATTTTCGAGTTGCACTTGCACCGGTAAGTTGCTCTAGTGTTGGTTGTTGTAACTGTTCTTCCAATTAATTTAGTGTTTGCCTGTCTTATCTCCTAGGGACTTTTTTAGTGTGTGTTAATTTTGAACGTTTAGACTACCTTAGAGTGTCTTGTATCTTCTCACATAGTGGAGGATTTCAAGCTTCGACGGTCATGAAGGCTTCTCAGCCTGCCGTCGGTTACACTGGAGCCACCCCCGCCATCATTAAGGCGAAAGATAGACCAACAAGGGTCTTTTGAAGCAACCGGGTCACAAGAAATTGTGCCCGCCCAACATCTGGAGGAACTGACTATGGAAGACCTTGGAGCGAAAGCTCTTGGTCTGGTTGAAACCCCCACCACTGATTTCCTGGCACCTTTCATTATACCAAGTCAATTTTATGAGTGCCAGATAGTGTCACACATAGCAATGGAAAAAAATGTTGTTACCACTTCCGGGAATTCATCAATTCCTGTTACGGTTGTCACCACAGGAGAGTTTCTACCTCCTAACCCACCGTCGTCGGATCAAGCCACCATGGTCTCAACCACCTCTACATCGCACAGTGGTCCGAACCCGTATTTGTTGGCAGCCACGACCACTTTCACACCAAGTGTGATAGGCCCTTCGTTCTCATACGGGATGCCTAGTTCGGGTACAAGTCCTGTACTTTCCTACTCCACTTTACAGACTTCAGGTCTGGGGGCAAGGAGATATAGAACTCCTCTACAAGGTTACATGGGGGGCAATCCTGCTCCTTTTAACGCTTTCCCTTACGGAGGAGGTCACATACCTCCTTCGTCCCCTTTGCTCAATGGCTTGCATTAGCAATCCATTGGGCAACCTACATCCCATAGTTTATTTGGAGCAGGGAATCAAGGACCACCTTCGCATAGTATGCCGATAGGGTCGACATCGTTTTCTTTGATTGGATCATTTGGTAATAATGCCTTCTCGTCAACCGCTTTCCCAACTGGGGCAATCCCGGTTTCGAACAATCTATTCCTATGCAGGGTACTATTCCTGCACAGTGGGAAAACCTAGGGGCTTTTTCCACATCAGGGCCTTGGAATTCATGGCAGGGATCTGTTCCCTTGTCCGGAATGCCAATCTGGGGTAATTCTTTCCACAATCAATGGAACCCCGGATGAACTACCATGCCTATCCCCACAGGACAGACATGGGGCAACCCTTCCCAAAGTCCTTTGAATATTATGCACGCCCAACCATCTATGTCCTATTTTGGGAATCAGTCGATGACGTCTCCACATACACAAAATCCATATGCTAGCCAAGGCCATGGTTTGGGCCAGCAGCCAAAATTTTCCTGGAAGCTTGGTGCCAGTCAAACTCCAGGCCCTGTTTTCCTAGGTTATCACCAACAACCCAAACTACCTTTCCTGGGAACTTTGCACTAGCCAGATTTGACAAGGTTGTTGAATGACCCTATCTTTCATGATCCACGTTAGCCTCCTATGCCGACGAAGTTGCCTTCGGACATCCCAAAGTTCGAAGCCAAGCCTAACGAAGATCTAGGAGATCATGTGACTACCTTCCATCTTTGGTGCTCTTCTAACTCGTTGAAATACGATTTCATACAGTTGTGATTGTTTCAACGTACTCTCATTGGGAGTGTCGCGAAATGGTACATTGAGCTCGATCGCTCAAGATACTCTTCCTTCGGTGAACTGGTGATGGCTTTCTTAAACCATTTCCAGTTACCTGTAAGATACAACATTGGCACAGAGCTGCTTGCTAATTTCGAACAGACAACAACAGACCATATCTCTGATCATATATGAGAATGGAGACGTAGGAAGAGTTTAATTAAAGTGCCAGTCCCACCAACATTTTTGCTCGAGTGGCTCCTTAAGTCTTTGGTCCCATAGCTATCCAAAGACGTCGCAATGTCGGGAGTATTCTCCGAAGAATATGCCATCATGAGAGCTCAACAATTTGAGCTCATCTACTCTCAGTCTAGTTTATTATACAGCATATTACCAGATGCGCCATGCTCAATACTAGATAAAACTAGACAGAGAGCTAGACCACATGCTGATGGTATTGTTGGATCCGCACAAACAAATCCCATTGAACAACTAACGAATCAATTGCAATAGTTTTCTATACAACACACAACGATAAGCCAAACTACTGCTTTGGTTGCTCCCCTACCAAAATGTTGGATGTACACATAGTACAATCGACTAACCCAAAGGCCACCCAACAGCCTGAAGGAAATAAAAAACAACAAAAAAAGGGTAAGGGGGATAAGAAACCCACTGATAATGATGGCAAGGGAAATATTGAAAAATGGAAGGCGAGTTATCCATGCAATCTATGCGCGGAAGACCACCCAACCCACCTATGTCCTCGGCTTGCAGAGGCCCAAAATTTTGTGACACAGCAACAACCCGCCGTGTTAACTAATCCATTTCAACATGGACAAAATCTAACTCAAGCCTCTACAAGAATGGAAGGGGGAAGTCAAGGACCCCCTCCATCTTCGAACAACCCAGCATCTGCGAATGTATATATGGTGAAAGGTGATGCTTTTCTATCAACTAGAGCACATGAATATAGTCAACCAAGCACTTCTGAGGAGGGAAAAGAAGCCTAACTCCCATATCTTCCTCTACAGATTGAGAAGACGTTGGGAAAAACAATGACACGCATCCCCAAAGGTGCGTTCAAGAGAGCTTCTCACAACCCTAATGCAAGAGCCACCTAGAAGTACTCTGTGGTGGAGGATTTATCACAAACCCCTTGTGCGATGTCTGCTTTGGAGGTCCTCCAAAGTTGTCCTTCCCAGAGGAAAGCTTTGTTAACAGCTTTAGGATCTACTGAGACTTCTAATCTGGGTAAAATCATGCTAGATACAACCGAATTAAAACCTCATTTTCCCTACCACGTAGCGTTTCAGATAGTGGTGGTTCATCAAACGAAAACTTTTACAAGGAATATCTTCCACACGGTAGTGGATGAGGGTGCCTCGACATGTGTTATTTCGTTATCATGTTGGAAGGCCATCGGCGAGCCCATTTTGTCTCTGTCACCTACTCTCCTCACTGCTTTCAATAGTCGTTCATTCCAACCACATGGTATTATTCCTTCTTTCCCCGTGCAGTTAGGAGGTAAGACTGTGTGCGTCGAGGTAGAAGTAGTCGATGCTCCCCTCAACTATAATATTTTGTTAGGAAGGAGTTGGACTTACGCTATGCAAGCTGTGGTCGCTACAGTTTTTCGGGTCTTGTTGTTTCCACACGAGGGTCGAATTGTGACCATAGATCAATTGTCTTTCTCCAGACCCGACCCGTCACTGGGGGCATCCACGGTCCTGATGATTGATAATCCTCAACCAGGTGTTGTTAACGTAGGGGTTGGTTTGTGCCCATCCTTGATGGGTACCTTCGATTACCCGCCCCCTCAAGGCAATATCAAATTTATATCCAATCACCATAAGGTTGAGATTTTTCAGGTTTTGTCGTTCCGCACGACTTACTTTGATGACCCGTGGACACTTCCTTCCCCATCATCCATGATGGATGAAACTGGGCACTCGAGTATGTCCTTTCCCTTGTCTGTCGCTGAAGTAGTGTACTCTTTAGTACAACAAGCTTCAGCTAACCCTGATTTGACTCCTACACAAGAGTTATATCCTCTACTAGAGCCTATTTGGGCTCAGGGTTCTCTCACTGGCACCGATTCGTTAGACTTAGTCTTTCCCTCCAATGAAGCAATAATCGAAGCAATGACTAGTCTAGACAAACCCTGGGAAGATCTTCATCACAGATCATATTTCCTCCCAGAGTTAAGCCGAATCGAGGTAGGAGAATTCACCGTGACTATGATTGGAGATAGGTCTTGTCCTACTAATACCTTAGCTACACATGAGATCTATGCTGAGGGTAATATGGAAACCATTGCTGAAATGATACCTATCAATATCTCCAAAACCCCTAGCATCATAGACAATGCTTTCATCGAAGCATACAGCTCCCCCGAGGAGATGTCAGGCATCGACCCATGAAGAGTTGATCATGAGCTAACTTTGTTGTTTTTCAAGCTCTCTTTGAGATCCGAAAGAAGCATCTGGCGAGACTGCATTTATGCTTTTCGATCTTGTCCAGATTAACTGAGAAAAGTAACCATTATGGAGTCTTCTTTAAGCCCTTTTCAGACTCCTTAAAGATGAAAATATTGTCGAGTGAACTTGTTTCTTCACACTCGTTAAATTGGTCCAGAAGAATGTTCCTTAAAAGGGTCTTCTTTTAAACCCTTTTCAGACCTTCTAAACATAAAAAGATTGTCGAGCGATCTTGTGGCATTTCACGCTCGTTAAACTGAAATTTGAAATCACATCTGTCCGGTAATAGTTTACCCCTTTTTCGGTCTGGACGGTCAACTGTACGAATAAAGGTATACTCTATAGAACTTTCGTTCTCTATAAGAGTACCCTCAGGTATAATTTTACCCCTTTTTCAGGCCTGAGGGACTAAACTTACGAAAAAGGAACCCCCATGGAGTCCATAGTTAAGCTCTTTTCAGACTCCCTAAAATTGAAAAGATCGCCGAGTGATCTTATTCTTTCACACTCGTTAAAATGGCCCAGAAGAACATTCCTAACGGAGTCCATAGTTAATATTTTTTCAGACTCCTTAAAAGTGAAAAAATGGTCGAGTGATCTTGTCCTTATCACACTCATTAAAATGGTTTTGAATAAGACATCTTGTCAGTGCTAGTTTACCCCTTTTTCGAACTGGCTAGACTATCTTCGAAAAAGATACCCCAATGGAGTCTTCTTTTGCGCTTTTTCAGACTCTCTAAATATGAAAAACCATCGAGCTTACCTTCTATGGGCTCGTTAAAACTTACATCGAAGGACGTTACCATTGTGTGTTTTGTTATATCGCATTTTCATACCTGCATCTTTGGCCTAATGCTGGCTCCATGTTGTTCTCAACTAAACCATATGAATCATGCCTTATACGCATGCCCTGTAGAACTCTACTTCTGCGTCTTGACACCTTTGGCCCCCGGAGGATTTTTCCCGAGTATTATGACTCAGAACATCAGTCTTGTCCTTGCACCTTGAACTTGTATGTTGTAACACTCATTCCTCCATTGTAACGTATCATTCCCTTATTCTTTCATCCAAAATGATTGAAAAAGACAAACAAATCAAATATACCCCAAAAAGAGGAAGGGAAAAGTATTTTCTTTATTGGCAGCATAATGAGTCGCCCTTGGATAAAGCACATCTGTTCATTTGTTCATCAAACCCTAGGATTTAATATGACCTTAGGAAGTTGTTCTCACTACATAGAGTTGTGTCCTCCTCCGTTTGGTTATTCTTCTAGACATATGGAGAGTTTGCGTTGCCTCCTGCCTCGTAAACTTATGTTAATGCCATGCTGCCTGAGTCTCATCATTCATCATGCTATCGTCCAAGGGAAGTTTTTTTTACCAAGCCTGAGTTGGCCCCTCTGCATTTTGTCTCTTGCCCTCATACCCAGCCATCCTAAAAGTCCAATCAAGTCCTTGTTCAAAATCAATGAATCTTTTGGTTTGATCATCGAGATTCTCTAGTCCATGATCGACGAGCCATCGAAGACCTCTGGGTAGTGAAGTTGTACACTCATATTACACTCTTACCCGAGTTTTGAAGATTTTGAAGTTGTTTCTCGAGCTTTAAATCCCTCATCTCTAGCCATTAGACCTTATCAGTTTCTACGAAGATGGATACTTTGCATGTATATCTTTTTGATTTCGAGATGTAGCTCCGTTGTGTACTGTTCACGGCTACACTTTATATAGTTATATGACATGGATCTACAGTGTATTTGATTGGTAGCCATGCATTTATTTTATCCCACGCATGGGTATGCCCGCCTCGGTGAGACATTTGTCATTTTGCAGACGACGCCTCCCGATTCCTGGTTTCTGGGCTCACTCGTTCGACACATCAGTAAAAGATTGGTAATGTATTTCAACCATCAGATGCTCTTATGACCTCATACATTATGGGGCATCTGTTATAACCCTAAATTGTACCATGCATGCTTACCTGGCATCTGGCCATATCATAGCCCTTCTTTGCCAAGCCACTGTTAAACAAACTCTTTGAAAAACCTCTTTCATAAGGGCCCATGCACCCTACTTCATTACTACAAGAATGTACACGCTCGCTGACCTAAAACAACCCGCGTGGACCGACAAAAGCACAAAAAGAGGAAAGTTGCCGATGGAACACAAAAGCTATGGGTGAGTTAACTAAAACTCCCGACCATGCATGGCTGAGGGTTCGTCCAAATACCTAGCTCCTTCTAGCCTATAAAATAAGGGGTAGGGGTCCCATTTGGAAGGAGGAAAAATATAGAAAAGAAACTCTGCCCATTTGATTATTCCCATTGTCCCAACCCTTTAGCTTTCCTTATGCCATAAGAGATACAAAGAAAAACAGTTGGAGGACAGTAGAAGAGGAGCCCAGGACTAGGTTCGTGGAGCGGTGGCCAGTCTCAATTTTTGTAAGTTGAGTCATTTAAAGAAATAAAGAAAGTGCTTTTCCCGTCCCAATGCATGAATTTTTCATAGCTTGATTAGTATATGTTTGGATTTCTAACCCGTTAGTATATAAGTAGTATGCATGTGTAGTTGTTTCTTGTCTTGTATGCAGGTCAACTTTGGAAGGAGTATTGTGAACAAGTAATCAAGAACAACGGATGATCGACACCAAACGCCAGAAATGAGGTAGGTTGATCTTTCCATGCATTTACTAAGAAAAGGGAATTTAAATCTAGGGATGAAGGTAGAAAGTAGTTTCTCTTCGGTCATATCTGCATGCAAAGTCTAAACCCTATTTGCTAGTCCGTAGGGAGATTTCCCTCACAACACTTTTGTTTTCTCAAAACATTGCAACCAAGTGTTTTTTTACCCATATGTGTTGGATGGGGATTAGTGGTTTGTACTGAGACATGATCCAAGATCAAAACATATTTTTGAGAACAAATGTAATGTCCCCATTGTAATATCCATTTTAATTAATGCTTGATGTAGATATAATGTGTGGCCATGGCCAAGCGATGTATGTGCTAATTGTATTTATGAATTTTAATAATAAAATGTGATGCCAGCTGCTGGGGGACTTAGATAATTACCCAAAGAGAATGTATAAGAGGGGATGGCCAAAGAGAATGTCTAAGAGGGGGTCCAAGGGGGAATTACCCATGTCTATTAATTCAACCCACTTCCTAAAATTACTATTGGTATATGAACCTTCTAATTTCCTGTTGAGTGTTTTCAAATCCAATAGTTGAATACATGTAAGAGGGTGGGTGTGAGAAGTCACATACCATAGTTATTGGGAGCATGGGGGTTGAGTAAAATAATCTTGTAGAAGTGTGTGATTCAATCAAGCAAGCCAAAGGAGAGGAAATTAGTATGGGTAGTGACATTGTTTTTTAGAAAATCATGTTTTGGCATGAACAACGAACAAAGAGCATAAAATAAGAGCTTGGAGATAGAGAAACCATGGAGGGTGAATTATGGAGCATGTTGGAGAATATGTGGAGCATATTTGGAGTAGAATACTGAAGAGCTAGGTTTTCAAACCTGAAGAGTGAACTCCTATGTGAGTTTCATTATAACAGTAAGTGTTTGTTATTTTTTTCTTGTTATTTTTTCTTGGAAATGAGCTCCCTTGAGTTTCCCAACATAGGTATTCTTGGTTACCTATGCCAAAGATACCATGATAAGATAATTGGATTCCCAAGGGACTTATATCAGTGAAGGAGTACATTTCTTGGGTTGGACAAGTTGAGAGGAAGAGAGCTAATGGAAAATCAGGATAGATGTAGGAGAATACGAGTGGGTTGTGGGATTTATGAACTGTGAGTGGGTAGTGAGAGAACACCCTCTTTTGTGGATTTATATACCCAAATCGGGGGTGAATTGTTGTGGATATTTGGAACAAAAATAATATGGTTTGGTTCAACGTTCATCCCAAGCAACTGGTTGCACAACTATTTTAAAAATATAAGTGTTTTATCTGTTTTGTGTATTGCATTATGAGTTTTAATTGTTGTGCATGAACTTTGTGTATAAGACTTATTTATATATTGTTCTAATATGTTATTAGTTGCATTCATGTGTGATTTTATCTTGTTGTAGATGCATCTAATTAATGGTATTAGACAATAGTTTAATCTAGGTGTAATTCATAGTTGGTAAGCTACATGAAAATTAGTTAGTAGAAAAATAATAATTTTATGAATATTTCCACACATAATGGACCCCATATAGGTTAGGGAATATTAAATTATGGTATCAGAGCCTCTAGTTCAAACATCGGGTTTGTATGGGCCAAGACGAGTGTGAATTAGGCACATTCGTTGTTACATATTTTAGTGTGTGTGGATTTGGGGAAAAATGATAAAACATTAGAGAAAAATCCCTAAATTTGTGAGCAAATTCAGGTCAAATTTGCCTCGTAGACATAGAAGAGATGTTTAATGGTGTCAATATGTATATTTTCTGAGCTAAATTTGACTTGGAAGGTTGAAATTGATGTTTTAATGGATGTTGTATAATTAGGTGAAGTTTGATGAATCAGTTGTTGAGATCATGTTTGATTTTGAGATCAACGACCCAGATTCATTGTAATATATTTAAAAACATGTAAGGTTTTTCAGAGCTAGAAAGGTTAGGAAGATCAATAGCCAAGATTCATTTTCGACAGTTGGGAAAATGAGATGGATCGATAGTCTAGATTCATTTTTGGATGTTGGTAGGTTGGAGTAGTGTTGGACGTTTCTCATGTTGAACCGTATTCTACTTTAGGTTTCCAACAAAACCCTGCAAACCATCAACCCTTCTGGATACCAGAAGGAAACAATACACATAGAGTGCACAATGCAGTCTCACCTGAGATGGATTATGGGTGACTACAGGACCCAGATGTCTGCAAACTTGGAAGGGAGGCTTCTAAGGGGATGAGGGACATTATTTCTAATTCAAAACACATCAGATCTAATATTCTAACACATCATTATACCCATATATACCATTTTATAATAATTTGCATTCATGTTTTTCCTGGGAATACAACATGGGAAACCCCCAAGTACTTCCCCACATTTTGTGGATGGTAAACGGGGTAAATCGTTCGGCCTGATTGTAGGACTAACCCAGTGGGGGTATCAAGTGAGGCCCTAAACATGCTCATGGCCAAGGATTCGACCCTGGAACCTCATTCGAGAAAACAACATCACTCATCCACTTGAGCTAACCCATTGGGCTACATTCAATTAAGATTCATTCTAGAGTAAATATCATGGCTATTCTAGTGTGTGCTACATTTTAATACTAACAAATTAATCCATTCATAACTAAACAATAGTAAGAAATGACATGAAAATTCCACACAGAGACACAAAGTTTACCGTTGTTCACCCCCCTGGGCTACATCCACAAAGATTTGGTTGTCTTCACTCTTTTTTTATTCTTCATCAAGTTTATAGTGTTGTGCACATTACATTTGAGGCTGACAAGACCGCACTAAGATCCACAGTTTGTGACCTTACTCTCCAATGCAATGCATATCTCTGTCTCAAAAAATAATTCTAAGATAATTTAAACATTCTCTCCAAAACTCTTCTAACCTAATATTTCTTCGCTATCTCACATAATATATTTACAATACAAAAAGTGGTTAATTACCCATTACAACAATGACCAAAACCCTAACCCACTAACCCTGGGTGGATTAGGTTTGTCCACTTTCTAATTTCATGAGCACGACTAGTTCAAAATCCAACTATTTTCCTCGTTGATCCACATCTTTCCTCCTTCCTTTGAATTTGTTTCTTTCTCAATGCTGCTTTTCCCTATTTTCTAGCACGTGCTCCTTTTCTGGTCCATTTCCTAACTTCCTTCATTAACTGTTGTATTTTTCCCTAAAATGACTTGCGTCAACAGGCCCCCAACACTCACTAGTGACTCATCTGTAACACCCCTGGCCACCCAGGTCAGGCTATGCTACCTCATAGAACCACTCGTTCTAAGTTATGATACTAATTTTGTAGCATACCCATCCATAGACCTATTGGGATATGCCCTGTAGAAATCTTTCGGAACATCATACATATAAAACTTAACAGACAATTACATTCCACTAATACACAGATTAATGTGTAAATAATAGTAAACCTATACATACATCATATATAGGAAAAACTCATAAATATCTGACATGTACAAATACATAGCATGCAATGAACACATAATTGATACTTATCTTTTTATAGGAGACTACCAACTGTGTGTAGACCTTCCATGCACCTCCAATCCTTAGACCACAATGCTCATCACTCTCAACAATGGGTCACCCCTGAGCTGGGACTAAACTCCACCTAGGTAAAGGGATTCCTAGGCTAGGTTGAGACAATAGGAAGTTGCACATTCAACAGGAAGAATTCCATCCCAGGAGCCAACCCACACTAAAAACCTATAGCCTCTCATTCCTCACATGTTTTTCCCACCCCAGGAAGTGTGCCCCTTCTTTTCTCAACAGTCCTTCGGCTGTCCCATTTCCCTTCGAGGGCTTCAACAATAGGTCGGACATGAATTATCAAAGCACTATAGTTGTAGTTGAGCTCCCTCCAGGAAAATCACTTCCCCAACAACCTCTCTCACCCGGAGAGAGTTTCTCACAGGCCTAACAACCTGCTTCTTCTTTCCCAAAAAAATCTCTCACCTGGAGAGAGTTGTTCATAGGCCTAACAACCTGCTTCTTCAATCAACGGGCCTAACAACTCGCCTCTTCACTCTCGCTCCTAGTCAACCAGCAACAGGCTTAGATGAAGGAAGAAACCGAAAACAAGTAAGGACATAGAAGATGGCAGCAATCCATGCTCAACCAAGGAACTGCGCTGGAAACAAAAACCAACTGTTAAGGCACGATACGGGTTCAGGAAAAGTACAATGTGTTGTGCTTCACAAGAAAAGTGATCCGAAAAGATCTTTTAAAGACTATGGTTAAGTTTTAAAGCATGAGTTCATTAACCATTTAGGAATTTGAAAAAAGAGGAAGAAATTAATGATATAACATGGAAGTCATAATAATATATGCAAATCTGAAATTAAGCACAAAGAATCAACAAACCATAACAACAAAGTTGTTAACGGAGTTCGACAATATAGCCTACGTCTCTTAGCCTTTGTCTCAGTGGGTGAGGATTTCTTATATCTCTTCAAAGCTTCAAAAATACATCAGAAAGGTTTCAAATGGATTACAAGCTAGTCTGGATATGTTCTTCTAGACCTCAATAACCCAACACAATTGACGGCACTGAAAACGGTTGAGCGAAGCTCCCGTAATTGGCCCGCAAATTTCCTCTCCTCAAAGGCTTCCCTACATAAAATGGCTTTGACTGTCAAATTCCTCAACATTTCTCCTTCTCTGAACCTCTCTCCACACTTCCAAGAACCTTTGGTTTATATAGGTTTTAAGTTGGTAACATCCTCCCAACTTCCTCTGAAGATCTAGCCTCAAAAAGGGCTCCAAATCCTCCATGTAGAAATTTCGATACAAATTAATGTATTCCTGCGATTCTCCTGATCTAACAAGTTCCGCTATTGTTAAATACAGAATCGCTTCTACTATTACTTTTGCAGAAGCAATTAAACCATGATCACAACCACAATGCACAAAGTGAAATATCAATAACACA
>SNQJ01S0022639.1:152133-165410 GCA_010110895.2 Picea sitchensis | reverse complement strand
TGACCCAAAATAAATTATGCCCATAATTTTCTCAAAAAATATAAGGGCGCCTCCATGTTATTGCAGGGAAGTTCATCAAAAATCATACACCACATATCTATCTAGTTTTGACTAATCTGTGTATGGATACACCAATCAATACAAATGCATTTTTTGGTCAAAGGTAGTTCTTGTCCATTTCGAGGATCCCTAAAAATAGGCAATAGTCTCTGACTTGGTTTCTATCTAATCCAGTGTTGTAGTACTCAAACATTCTTTCCCTATACTCTGAAATAGAAGTCCATTCCCCTTGGGCACTTGCAATGGACCTCACAATGGCGCCCAAAGAAGTAGCCAATGACACTCTGCTTGGTTCTATGGTGTCGCTTAACTAGTCTACAAGTCTTATTAATGTATCCAACCCCTCAACAATTTTAGTGTTTAGATTGGGTGGTTGTGGTGGGCTGGGGTTTTTCTCTCCTTGGTTTGTTGGTGCGCGGTTTACATTGTCACCGAGTTCCATTTTGTAGTATACATTGTAGCTTAATAAGGCAATTTAATAAGTGGACTTATAAATAAGGTATTACAAAAAACAATGTTATTTTATCTCAACAAAATCATTAACATAATTTTGTGTAAAACAAAGAAAAACTATGTGTTATCTTTACAATGAACTTGAAAAAAAACTAGATACAAGATTGATGAATTGTTGAGAGATTTACATTCAAGTATTAATTATGTGTAGTGAACCTTGCTAATAAGTTTTTAGTGCCATTGGGGTTCACATCCATAACCTATGGCTATTTTTATTTTTATTTTTACAAAACCAAGAAAGGAAATGACAAAAAATCAACCATACCTTTATCGTGATGGACATGGTGGAAAGATCTTGGGCTTTGCTCATTTACTTGGCCTATGGTTTTTCTTGCTCAATTAAGGAAATTCGAGAAGTGTGGTGTGCAAATGAGCACAAAACGTGCTCGCAGTCCTTAAAAAAATGGCACAGCAGAAATGAGTGCGCGTTCTTGTTAATAATGCACACGCGGTCCTATTAGGAACATGCATGTGTTCCTAAGAACACATGCGCGTTCCTGCTGACGAACCTACGTGGAAAGCTTGTTGGAGGTTTGGGCGTTGCTTAACCTAACGGATTAAGAACGCGTGCGTGTTCCTGAAAACGTACACACATTTATGCGAGTGCACGTTCCTGTTGACCCCCTTACCACTTTTTCAACCAACAACTCTATGCATTCACCCTAAAGTATTTTCAATAATACAACTTTATAATAACAATAATTTACTTTTAAAACCACGATTTAACCAAACATCAAATTGATTTATAAAACATCCTTACATTCAATATTACAAAAACTTAATCCACTTAATACTTACATTTTGTGTAAAAAAAAATGCATAGAATTGTGAAAATAAAAATGATGTATGAAATCTCATCACATTCAATATTACAAAGATTTGAACCGCTTAATACTTACATTCAATGTAAAGGAGACTCGTATACATCTAGATTTGTGTCGAAAAAAATACCATATATTTCAAGGCATCCACTTGTTGATATGTCATGATCTCTTGTTTTTGAAATTTGTGAAAAGCATCTTGATGGTTGTTGTTTCGCATTTTGAAAGCTAAAGAGTTTAGGATTATATACCTTATATTATTAGTAAGGAATTATGTACATAGCAATGATTCACTATTCGTTATATTAATTTCTTTCTGTCATTTTAGTTGTGATTTTTTTAAAGTTTTCTAAAGGTTCAATTCATTGTACACTTCACCCAACACGTTATTTATTCACAAAACCTGGCATCCCTGAACACCCTTTATGAATTAAAGTCACATGATATTATAAGACTAAATCCTTATAACACACGGAGAAAGACCAGCTACCTCCCTTATCATAATGTTTGAATAAGATTGAATAAAACTCACTCTTTATGAATTAAAGACCCTTTATGAATTAAAGTCACATGATATTATAAGACTAAATCCTTATTCACGGAGAAAAACCAGCTACCTCCCTTACCATAATGTTTGAATAAGATTGAATAAAACTTAGTCTCATCAATATCATGGGCGGAGAGTGACGGATATCTCCCTTACCATATAATGGTCATAGATATTTATAAATGAGGTTTCAAAATTGTAAAAAATAAAGTCACTATATAGATATTTAAAATAAATATTGGGTATAAAAAAAATATAGTTTCATTTTTAATTAATGATGAAAGGATATTTTTTTTATACCCAATATTTATAAACTTCTTACTTTGTATCTTAATATCTACAATATATTTCACAATTTTAAAACTTTTTTATAAATAAATGTCAACCATATAATATTGGTAAACAAAACTAATTCCCAACACATCGAAAATAACAAACTACCTCCCTAATTATAATAATTGAATTAGACATATAATCTGATCATATTTCACAATTTTAAAACCTCTTTATAAATGAACAGAAGCCATATAAAATTGGTGAACAAAATTAATGCCCTTACACATTGAAAATAGCTAACTACCTCCCTAATTATAATGATTGAATTAGACAACTACTTCTCTAATTATAATGATTGAATTAGACATATAATTTAATCATATTTCACAATTTTAATACCTTTGTAGACTTTACTAGTCAAATCGCGGAGGGGGTCCCTTGTCCCACAAACAAGGGGATCTCATACACCAAATTTGGTGTGTTGGCTTGGCCTTGACCTTAAAAATAGATTATTATTATTATTATTATTATTAAATGAACGCTAGCCATATAAATAATATTGGTGAACAAAATTAAGGGGTTGGTTAAACGTTTTTTTTTTTTTGGTTTTTTGGATTCGGTGATGTAAATTTGAACAAAATAGCTATCTTTTGTTGTTTAAATTGCATTTATGAATACATAAATGGATTCAGTTTGATGAAAAACCCCTGGAACACTTGGATTATACAAACTTACTCACTCAAATCTGCATATCCAACCATTCATCACCGATTTCGAGCAAAATCAAACCAAAAAAATTGCCAAAAAAACCTTAAAAAAAAAAAACATTTAAACTAATACCAAAATTAATCCTCTAACATACAGCCTGAGTGGGCCTAATGGTTAAGAACATGTGTTTCCTCTTAAGAGGTCACAGGTTCAAATACAGAGGGGGGTAGGGTATGTATACCTTCGTAGACTTTACCAGTCAAATCGCTGGGCGGAGGAGGGTCCCTTGTCCCACAAACAAGGAGGTCTCATACACCAATTTGGTGAGCTGGCTTGACCGCGACCTTAAAAATAGATTATTATTATTATTATTATAAAATAACCAACTACTTCCTTAATCATAATCATTGAATTAGACATATAATCAAATCAATATCATGGGCAGAGGGTGACCAGCTATCTCCCTTATCATATCATAATGGTCGAATGAGACATAGAGTCACATTTAAATTTGAGATACCAAACACCAATTAAAAAACCATATATAAACTTAATGTATATTATGGAGCTTTAGTAGCGCATGGTAAGGCTGGATGTAATTTCATTTTTTTTTTTTTTTTTTTAAAGAGATATTGGATGGTTGGCTTTAAATATGACACGTAGAAAGCGACGTCCATTTCCAAGTCAAATTGGAAATGGTAACTTTGATGTCTATCATTGGTCATTTTTTTTTTCGAATGATGTATATTAATATGAAGAGGTGAAATTAGCAGGCCAAAGAATTAGATGGAAGTTTGCAAAAGCATTCCGTAAGTTACTTAAATGTTTTTATTTTATTCGTTGTTGCAATGTAATATAGAGTTTTTGTATTTTCAAGGGTATAAGAAGGCTAAACAACATACAATTCGAATTATTTTATTGTAGGAATTTGATTATATAATTTTTTAGTCTAAGATTTTTTTTATATGTGGATTGTGTAATCTCAATAATCAATATCTATAATTTAAAAAAAAAATAAAAAAAAGTTGACTCGATTATATATATCCAACTACAATATACATATTCCATGTAGTTAAGTTTACTTAGATCAGCATATTTGATTTATTACTGCTTGGTAGGTGAACTATCTAACCATTCATCTTTAATGTTGGGCTTCAAGAAATGATTTCACTATGCAACCCTTGCATCTCATAAGGTTGATCCATATATTTCAAAAAATCCCCACCTTGATTTTCATGTATGATGTCACTACCCATGGCTTGAGATGGAATCATAAGAAATCTAAAAAATATCTCATGGTTGCCGAACAAGTATTTAGGTGAAAAATGAGGTGTAAATTCAAGTATTGAGATTTTTTTTCTTTCAACTTAGGGCCTATGCCCTTCTATAGAAAATCTTACCAAAAACAATAAGTTGAAAATCATTTTTCCCCATACATAATTCCCAACTACATCTCCAATGACATATTGAGAACAAGATGAAGAAAAAAATGACTGAAAATTTCTACTATGAAATATTTGTTGTTCTGAATCACATCGCCATATAAGTGTTCTAATGTTAATTTGAAACATGAATGTTCACCAAAATCTAAGCATAGGGGTGGTTGGAAATTTACCAAATTTTTGCCTTCATAAAACAATGCCAAGTGCTCAAAAGAATATGTTTCATACCTCATAGAATATGGCTAGGGATTGCTCTAAGAGAACTATAATAAGTCAGCACTAGATGGTTGAACAAATCAATAAAAATATATTATTTATGTTGTCAAAAATCAACGTTACTAGTATACATATACGGCTAGAAGTGATCATGAAAGTTTTTAGAGAATGCATTTGCTAAAGATGGTTGTTCCATTTCAAGCAATAATTCTGCAATTTTGTCTCTAAAGTCATCATTAGTGTCATAAATAGGATCCCCATCAAAATGTAAACACCTCATATTTCATTTATGCCTTTCATATAGAAAGTCATCAATATTTTCAATCTTATGATTATCATGTTCTTCATTAAATGAGAAATTGACCAAATCCAAGGGTTTCCCTAAAAAAAATTCATTTTTCAAATCATCAAATGATGCATCATAGAATTCAAAAAGTTGGAAAGGAGTACAACTTACCACACCCTTGTCTTCATGCGAAAAAAGAGACAGAAGCATAGATGCCATCATGTCCATTAAATGGAGGAGAAAATACCTTCTCAAACTTATCGTCACTTGAGGGTTTTTCGTGAAATTCAATCTTCTCAAAATCATCAAATTTAGAATTTTGAGAACATCTATGGCCCATCGAATTCTCATCTTCATGAGGAGGGGTGTTCTCTCCAATAGGATCTTCTTCATGGACTCGATCTTCAACATGATGTGTTTCTTCAAAGTCTTCTTCTTCAATCGATTCATGAGGTGGATCTTGCTCTTCTTCAAATATTTGATAACTTCCTTCATCTTTACATTTTTCATGTCTTAGGTCTTTAATGGGAACTTGGAGTGTGACAGGTGCTCAAATTGACATCTTTGTAGCACCCGTACAATACTTTTTGTATGCCTTTTTCCCATTTCCATTTCCACATTAATACACTTTCCATCCACAATGATGCTTTTTTGGTCAAAGTGTAATCACTCACTCAAGAGGTCATTTCAAGACTTATTTGTATGCATTTTTTAAGAGATTATCACAATGCCATTTCAATACTTATTTGTATGCATTTTTTAGGAGATTATCACATTTCATGCTAACAATGCTTTACAGGAACAAAGTTGCATAGGTACCTTCCCAACACGAGAGTTGAAATCCTTGTTCAAGCGTAGATGTTGCAACTTTGGTCGTCGTTGTAACTCCCACTGCTACGACTCTAGTCGTTGCTTCAACTCTTGGTGCTGCAACTCCCAGTGTTGCAACTCTCAATGTTGTGACTCTTGTGATGTTGCAACTCTCACTATAGGACAATTTCCGCAACTCTGAGTCAGGTGTTGTAACCCCACATCAGTTGTAACAACTCATCAATCAACCGCTCACCTATCACTAGGGATCGACCAATCAACCAACAACCACTCAAGAACATGATAAGGGAAATTTAATGGTAGCTATGCATGTAAGTATTTCTTTGGAAATTATGTTGCATAATTTTCGAAGGGGAATTTAGGTGAGAATTTCCCTAGATAGAATTTTATAATACACAATATGGTATTATTTAAATGAATTAACATGAATAAGATACCACTAGGTGTGGTAAAGGCTAGAAGCATGTTATAGTTATCAAATATTCTTAGCTCTTGAATGCACACATTGGCATAGTAGCGTGTCATGTTAATTTGGTTATGAGGTAATAACCAAAGAATTAAAAGATAAGAACTTGTTATAGGAATGGATGCCGGGAAAGCTAGTCATGTATGAGACTAGGACATGGTTGGATATGGAAAAGTATGGATATAGAAAGGTTACATACCACAAAAATACCCAATGAGCTCCATACCATTAAATAAAAGTTGGGCTGCAACCTTTTTGCTAACACTAATGCACACCACCGAATTATATTCTTGGTGTAGTGTTCGGGTCGAAAAGGAAGGCATCCAAATAATTGAGAAGACAATGGGAAGTGTGTGGAGAATGTGTCAAGACATTGGCCAGATTTCCAATTTATGGATGGTGAGATACATGACTTAGATAAAGATCATTCTGTAAATCAATGCAAAGGTGCATTGAATAGATATTCATTGAGAGTTGCACTCATGCCTAGTAAGTGGCAAAGTTACACTCATACATGATAGAATTGTATACTTAAATGCATTTTTTGAATGTGTTATGTGAGTGCAAGCACATATATTATTGCATGGAAATAATTATACTAACGGTTGAAATGTTTCTAACTCATGGAATTGAGAACATTTCAGGAGTTCTTAGACATTGCAACAAGAAAGTTGCAAGTCAAGTAGTCACATGAGCATTGACTATAGGAAATTTTCTATTCAGAAAAAAAAGTAATGAACTTATTAATATTAATTATGAACAAGCGTATGCATAGAATGATAATTCATTCTATCTAATAAATTGTTTTGTAGTTGTGATTGAATTGTTAGTTATAGACAATTATAAGAACACTTCATAAGGTTTTTGTACATATTGCAATGAGAGTATGATGTACAAGAAATACCGACAATTTGTTGGATGAATGCAAGATAGAACCATTGCAGGAAAAATGGTATTCAACATGGTTCTTGTTGAAAGCAAGAAGGAAGAATGCATCCTATTATTGCAACATTAATGAAAAATTATGAAATAGAATTTCATATTTTGGGGAAAAGATGAATTACTTATGAAATAAGTTTGAGATCTAAATGAATTCTTTTATGTTCTCTCGCGATAACTGCATGTGTGTGATGCAGATGAGATAATATTGATTAAAGTTGGAGTGCGGGGAAAGAACAACTATTGTTGAGGATGTTAAAGCCCTATAATTGTAGAACCTTGGTGGGGTTCTGGTAATGGGTTAGCGCTCTCCTTGTTTGTGAAAGACTTGGCAAGATAGATCGTTGAAGGACTGTGTAACAGTGGAGGGATGCCTGAGCCTGGAAGGGTGAGTGAAACAAGGAAGAGGCAACTCAAGGATGCTTATGTCATGGTATCTCCCATAAGGAGGGTGTGTCAAATGGAATAGTGAGCTAAATTATTTCTGGAAGCAGCTCTATGGAATAGAGAAATTGACTTCCAGCTGCAATATGAATACCAGAATTGGTGCTAGAAAGTAGAGCACCAAATGGATAACAAGCTTCCAATAGCTAAATCTTGGATCTTTTTGAAGAATTTGAATTGTACATGTATAAACAAGTTGCATTGAGGACAGTGGAAAAATAAGGAGAGGGGATTGTAATATCCCAATATCGAGCCCCAATTGTAATTGGGAATGTAAATATGTTTTGTAGGCTGGTGAGCCAATTGATTATAAGCTAGGAGGCTTATGTGATGATTAGGTTGGAGATCCTAGATGCTAAAGGCCAATGAGCCTATTTTTGTAAATGTAAATACTCATATCATTAATATAAATACATCACTGTGTGTAGACCAATTGCGATAAAAGAGAATGGGGGACTAAGCTCCACTAGGTAGGGAAAGGGAAGGGGCTAAGAGGATAGGAAAAAGGGCTAAGCTTGAGGGCTTATCTCTAAGGGAATATTATAATATATTTCCTAAGAGACTAAAGTTTGGGAAATAACTCATGTTATCCTAAGTTCCTTTGGGAAAAGGAACGAACTCCAAGTGGAGAGGAACGAATTCCAAGAGAGCCATGTGTCAATCTTCGCGGATGCAGTTATATGTGGGGAAATCAGTTTGTTTTGGGGGGTGCTCATCCATTCTGGCCAGGCTTCCCATGCACTCACGCATGCACACAGGGAGCCATTACCTCCATTGTTGACCTCTGATCATGGACGCACCTCTTAAACCTGTAGACATTTTGAGATATCCTATACTTTTTGATCCAAAATGGATCTAGGAATCAAAAAGGTTCCAGGAAGGCCTAAAAATAAAAGTTCTCAGAATCAGACGAAACCAATGCCATTACGTCTGTCTCATGGCATTGATTTCGTCCATATAATGTTTTCCTCAAACGAACAGCGTATGCGAAAGTTATCGCGCTCTGATCAAATCCCCAAACAGACAAAAAGTCAACTGGGTCAAAGTCAATGCCGACGTCAGCATGTACGATAGGTGATGTCAACATGATTTCATGATGACATCATCATGTTAATGTGGCATCACTAGGAGGTGACACGTGTCACTCGAATTCGACATTTTTGGGCTGAGTTGGCATTGTACGGATTTGACACGTGTCACTGTACGGACTAACACATGGAAATACGATAGGATGACATGGTAGTGACACGTGGTAGGTGATTGGATTGTATGGAAAAGGATGTGGCAGTACAGAATGACACGTGGCAGTACAATAGGATGATGTGGCAGTGACACATGGCAGGTGACTAGGTTGTATGGCGGTGACATGGCATGTTGATTGGACATTGACTGTGTGGTTGACTGTGTTGGTATGAACCAATCACAGGGAGACACGTGGCCCACTCAGAGTGCACCATGTGGAACCCCATATTTTTCCAGTGACAAATAGTTCAAAAATTATGGGGTCTGGGAGTTTCAAACCTCCGACCTATATGGGCATCGCAGACTAACAAACCCAGAGCTACCAACTCCGTTGCATGTGGTTATTGTTATAGATTTGGAGCGATTTCTTTTTGAATTTGAAGGTGGCACGATTTTAGGGATAATCCCTAGTCGGTGAGGGCCAGCCCCGACCAACCAAGGGATGGAGACTAGGGGCTAACGGAGTTGGTGGAGCACGTGGAGGTTTGGGGCATGGCCATATGGCCCAAGCCAAGAGACCAGGAGCCAAGACCGGAGGAGCCCAAACACGCCATCCCAGCCCTCGACCACATGGAAGGGTGCACATGACCAGGGGCCCGTAATTCGGGGGTTGTGTCCATATTTGGCACATTTTTGGGTTTTGAACTATATTGTATCATTTTATTGATTTTTCAGCTGTTTTGGGGAGATATTGGTCATTATTGGAGGATCTGGAGCCCTTTTTGAGGCTAGATCTTGGGAGGATGTTACCAAATTCAAACCTATATAAACCATAGGTTCTTGGCATCCTAGAGAGAGGTTTAGAGAAGGAGAAATGTTGAGGAATTTGACAGTCAAATCCATTTTTATGCAAGGAAGCCTTTGAGGAGAGGAACTTTGCGGGCCAATTCTGAGAGCTTCACTCAACCGTTTTCAGTGCCATCAGTTGTGTTGGTTTCTTGAGGTCTAGAAGAACACATACAGACCATTTTGTAATCCATTTGACACCTTTATGATGTATGTTTGAAGCTTTGAAGAGATATAAGAAATCCTCACCCACTGAGACAAAGGCCCGGAGACGTAGGCGATATTGCTGAACTCCGTTAACAATTTTGTTGTTATGGTTTGTTGATTATTTGTGCTTAATTTCAGATATGTATAACTTATTATGGCTGCCATGTTATATCATTAATTTCTTCCTCTTTCTTCAAATTCCTAAATAGTTAATGAACTCATGCTTTAAAACTTAACCATAGTCTTTAAAATATCTTTTCGGATCAAGTGGTATCAGAGCAGGTTGACGGTTGGTTTTTGAGTTTGCATGATTACTAGGGAAAAGTTGAATCATGGTGAAGGCGAGCTTGTCGAAGAGAATCCTAAGATTGGATTGAGAAAGAGAAGTTCTCAAAGTGAGAAGATGGCATCAGAAGAGGGACTTTCTCATGATGAGATATATTTTCAAAAGACCTTATTTTCCATGTCAGAGATGGTAAAGGTTTTATATGACAATTACTTGGATCGGAAGAGACTGATTCTAGGTGAATCTTCAAAATCTAAAAGTGAAGAAGGAGAGGATCCTCCTAAACCTCCTCCTTCACCTCCTTCTTCTCCATCAACTTCTTCTTCATCAAGTACAAGTTCCAAATCCACCACAAGAAAAAATTCCCATAAACATAAACATGATATGCCTTTACTTAAGATTGATGTGAAGTTTGAATTACCCATGTATGATGGTGAAGTCAATGTAGAGAGGCTTGATAACTGGTTCAGATAGATGGAATTTTATTGCAGTGTGAAACAAATAAAGGATGAGGCCACTCAAATCAAATTGGCATCACTTCGACTTGCAGGCCCATCACTCATCTAGTGGAAAAGCAAGTTGAAAAATGGGATGCAAAAAGTGGGTAATGTATTTCCATCATGGCAAGGTTTTGTTTCTGCACTTAAAAAAACAATTTTATCCTTTGGGTTATAAAGAGAAGGCTTTAATTGAATGGCAAGGTATTAAACTAAGAAAGGGACAAACAGTGCAAGAATACACAGATGAATTTCATAAGATGGCATTAATGTTAGACATTCCATTACATACCCAAGAAACTCTTATGAAGTATATAGGAAGTTTACTTGCACACATTCATAAAACTGTATTTATGTTTGGACCTACTAATCTTGATGAGGTTTATGTTCAAGAAACATACATTGAGGCAGGGAAAACAGGAGTTGGTGTATCAAGGGAATCGTCTTTCAGAAAAGAGGACAAAAGGAATGGGAATGGCAAGAAAGAAAATTCAGTGACAAGAAAGAAAGAGAATCTCTCTTGCAACCATTGCAAGAAACAAGGGCATGATGATGACCATTGTTGGCAATTGCATCCCGAGAAGAGACCGAAGTGGTTCGAAGAAAGGAAAGGGAGTCAAACAACTACGACAATGACACGACCAACAGACTTGGGATCAAATTCGGGTGATGAGTCTAAAATCATAGTAGTTGGTTTGACAGGTAAAATTGGTGATGGATATGATTCTAGAAGTAAATTGTTTCACATAAGGTTCATAATGAAGCATACTAAGTTCGACACATTGATAGATAGTGGATCTCAATCTAACTTGATTTTAGAAGAAGTGGTTAAAAAATTGGGATTAAACACTCAGATGCATCATAAACCTTATTCACTCCAATGGATAAGCAACAATCATAAATTGCACATAACAAAGCAATGCACTTTAAAGTTTGCAATTTCATCGAAATTTGTAGATGAGGTAACGTGTGATGTGGTTCCACTCAAGGAATGTGGAATGGTATTAGGAATTCCTTATTTGTACATGCTCGTCAATTAAAAGAAAATCAATCTTTTCAAACAATGGAACAATTAAGGAAGGAAGCTCATGCAAACAACACACCTATAATTGTGCCAAATCAAGCAATTGATCTTAAGCATGAACATGAGATGATTGTAGAATGGAAGTTCAATAATAATTTGCTTCAAGATAAGCTAATATCGTGCAAGTACTACAAACATATTAGCTTGTTTGTAGTCATATTTCTAATATTATCATTGCTAATGCTTTCAACATGGATGGTAGTGGCTTCAATAAGATGTGACAGAGTACAAGTAGCTAACAATATGTTGTCAATTGGCATGGTTGTTTTGCAATTGATCTTGATGAGACAGGTGCATAGGACAGAGTTTAAAGACAGAGAACAAGTGGGGTTTCCTATCCCGCACTTGATGACTGGTTAGTACCCTTTTGGAGGACCAAAAGGTCTTAGTGGGGAGGCGTGATCCTAAATGGATCCAGGAACCAAAATGGATCTGGGAAGGCCTAAAAATAAATGTTCTCAGAATCGGATTAAAACAGTGCCATTGTGTTTGTCTCGTCGCACTTATTCCGGCCATATAATGTTTTCCTCAAATGGACACTGTATGCGAAATTTATCGCATTCTGATCAAATTCCCAAACAGGTAAAAAGTCAACTGGGTCAAAGTTAACGCTGATGTCAGTATGATGTCAGGATGAAATCATCATGCTGACCTGGAATCACCATGAGGTGACACGTGTCACTCGGATTCAACGTTTTTGGGCTGAGTTGGCACTGTATGGATTTGACACATGTCACTGTACAGATTGACACGTGGCAGTACGATAGGCTAGTGTGGCAGGTCATTGGACTGTATGGTGGAGGACCTAGAAGTACAAAATGACACATGGAATCATGACAGGGTGACGTGGTAGTGACACATGGAAGGTGACTGGGCTCTACGATGATGATGTGGCAAGTTGACTGGACGTTGACTGTGCTGGTACAGACCAATCACAGGGTGACACGTGTCCCAATCATAGGGTGTCACATGGCACCCGAGATTTTATCAATGACAACTCGTTCAAAAATTACAGGGTCTAGGAGTTTTGAACCTACGACCTATATGGGCGTTGCAGACTAACAAACCCAGAGCTACCAACTCCACTGCATGTGGTTCTTGTTATAGATTTGGCACGATTTATTTTTGAATTCGAAGGTGGCACGATTTTAGGGATAAGCCCCGGTCGACGAGGGCCAGCCCTGACCGACCAGGGGCTAACGGAGTTTCTGGAGCATGTGAAGGTTTTGGGCATGGCCATATGGCCCAAGCCAAGAGACCAGGAGCCAAGACCGGAGGAGACCAAACATGCCAACCCAACCCTTGGCCACATGGCAGGGCGCACATGACCAGGGGCCCACAATTCAAGGGATGTGCCCAGATTTGGCCCAATTTTGGGTTTTGAACTATATTGTATATTTTTATTGATTTTTCAGCTGTTTTTGGGAGATTTTGGTCATTATTGGAGTGTTGAAAAGTCAACAAAAACATGTGTCTAATTTAGTTTTCCCTTAATTAAATTAGACAATAAATATTAATCGATTATCTCATTCATAACTGAGTGATTTGGAATTGTAACAGAATTATAAGTGTAGTTAAGTGAGTTAATATCAGTTGTACTAGTTGTAACTAAACATGCACTAGTGA
>SNQJ01S0022639.1:140665-151335 GCA_010110895.2 Picea sitchensis | reverse complement strand
GGTTTCAAAATTGTAAAAAATAAAGTCACTATATAGATATTTAAAATAAATATTGGGTATAAAAAAAATATAGTTTCATTTTTAATTAATGATGAAAGGATATTTTTTTTATACCCAATATTTATAAACTTCTTACTTTGTATTTTAATATCTACAATATATTTCACAATTTTAAAACTTTTTTATAAATAAATGTCAACCATATAATATTGGTGAACAAAACTAATCCCTAACACATCGAAAATAACAAACTACCTCTCTAATTATAATAATTGAATTAGACATATAATCTGATCATATTTCACAATTTTAAAACCTCTTTATAAATGAACAAAAGCCATATAAAATTGGTGAACAAAATTAATGCCCTTACACATTGAAAATAGCTAACTACCTCCCTAATCATAATGATTGAATTAGAGAACTACCTCCCTAATCATAATGATTGAATTAGACATAATTTAATCATATTTCACAATTTTAAAATTTCTTTTTATAAATGAACGCTAGCCATATAAATAATATTGGTGAACAAAATTAAGGGGTTGGTTAAACGTTGTATTTTTTGAGTTTTTTGGATTCGGTGATGTAAATTTGGACAAAATAGCTATCTTATGTTGTTTAAATTGCATTTATGAATACATAAATGGATTCAGTTTGATGAAAAACCCCTGGAACACTTGGATTAGACAAACTTACTCACTCAAATCTGCAGATCCAACCATTCATCGTCGGATTTCGGGCAAAATCAAACAAAAAAAATTTACCAAAAAACCTCAAAAAATACATGTAGAAAGCGACGTCCAAGTCAAATTGGAAATGGTAACTTTGATATCTATCAATGGTCATTTTTTTTTCGAATGATGTATATTAATATGAAGAAGTGAAATTAGCAGGCCAAAGAATTAGACGGAAGTTTGCAAAAGCATTCCGTAAGTTACTTAAATGTTTTTATTTTATTCGTTGTTGCAATGTAATATAGAGTTTTTGTATTTTCAAGGGTATAAGAAGGTTAAACAACATACAATTAGAATTATTTTATTGTAGGAATTTGATTATATAATTTTTTAGTTTAAGATTTTATGTGGATTGTGCAATCTCAATAATCAATATCTACAATTAAAAAAAAAATTAAAATTTTGACTCGATTATATATATCCAGTTACAATATACATATTCCATGTAGTTAAGTTTACTTAAATCAGCATATTTGATTTATTACTGCTTGGTAGGTGAACTATCCAACCATTCATCTTTAATGTTGGGCTTCAAGAAATGATTTCACTATGCAACCCTTGCATCTCATAAGGTTGATCCATATATTTCAAAAAATCCCCACCTTGATTTTCATGTATGATGTCACTCCCCATGGCTTGAGATGGAATCATAAGAAATCTAAAAAATATCTCATGGTTGTCGAACAAGTATTTAGGTGAAAAATGAGGTGTAAATTCAAGTATTGAATTTTTTTTTCTTTCAACTTAGGGTCTATGCCCTTCTATAGAAAATCTTACGAAAAACAATAAGTTGAAAATCATTTTTCCCCATACATATTTCCCAACTACATCTCCAATGACATATTGAGAACAAGATGAAGAAAAAAATGACTAGAAATTTCTACTATGAAATATTTGTTGTTCTGAATCACATCCCCATAGAAGTGTTCTAATGTTAATTTGAAACATGAATGTTCACCAAAATCTAAGCATAGGGGTGGTTGGAAATTTACCAAATTTTTGCCTTCATAAAACAATGCCAAGTGCTCAAAAGAATATGTTTCATACCTCATAGAATATGGCTAGGGATTGCTCTAAGAGAACTATAATAAGTCAGCACTAGACGGTTGAACAAATCAATAAAAATATATTCTTCATGTTGTCAAAAATCAACGTTACTAGTATACATATACGGCTAGAAGTGATCATGAAAGTTTTTAGAGAATGCATTTGCTAAAGATGGTTGTTCCATTTCAAGCAATAATTCTGCAATTTTGTCTCTAGAGTCATCATTAGTGTCATAAATAGGATCCCCATCAAAATGTAAACACCTCATATTTCATTTATGCCTTTCATATAGAAAGTCATCAATATTTTCAATCTTATGATTAGCATGTTCTTCATTAAATGAGAAATTGATCGAATCCAAGGGTTTCCCTAAAAAAAATTCATTTTTCAAATCATCAAATGATGCATCATAGAATTCAAAAAGTTGGAAAGGAGTACAACTTACCACACCCTTGTCTTCATGCGAAAAAGAGATGGAAGCATAGATGCCATCATGTCCATTAAATGGAGGAGAAAATACCTTCTCAAACTTATCGTCACTTGAGGGTTTTTCATGAAATTCAATCTTCTCAAAATCATAAGAATCAAAATCATCAAATTCAGAATTTTGAGAACATCTATGGCCCATCGAATTCTCATCTTCATGAGGAGGGGTGTTCTCTCCAATAGGATCTTCTTCATGGACTTGATCTTCAACATGATGTGTTTCTTCAAAGTCTTCTTCTTCAATGGATTCATGAGGTGGATCTTGCTCTTCTTCAAATATTTGATAACTTCCTTCATCTTTACATTTTTCATGTCTTAGGTCTTTAATGGGAACTTGGAGTGTGACGGGTGCTCAATTTGACATCTTTGTAGCACCTGTCCAATACTTTTTGTATGCCTTTTTCCCATTTCCATTTCCACATTAATACACTTTCCATCCACAATGATGCATTTTTGGTCAAAGTGTAATCACTCACTCAATAGGTCATTTCAAGACTTATTTGTATGCATTTTTTAGGAGATTATCACCATGCCATTTCAATACTTATTTGTATGCATTTTTTAGGAGATTATCACCTTTCATGCTAACAATGATTTACAGGAACAAAGTTACATAGGTACCTTCCCAACACAAGAGTTGAAATCCGTGTTCAAGCATAGATGTTGCAACTTTGGTTGTCGTTGTAACTCCCATTGCTACGACTCTAGTCGTTACTGCAACTCTCACTGCTACAACTCACAGTGTTGCAACTCTCAATGTTGTGACTCTTGTGATGTTGCAACTCTCACTATAGGACCGTTTCCGCAACTCCGAGTCAGGTGTTGTAACCCCACATCAGTCGTAACAACTCATCGGTCAACCACCCACCTATCACTAGGGATCGACCAATCAACCAACAACCACTCAAGAACACACCAAGGGAAATTTAATGGTAGCTATGCATGTCAGTATTTCTTTGGAAATTATGTTGCATAATTGTCGAAGGGGAATTTAGGTGAGAATTTCCCCAGATATAATTTTATAATACACAGTATGGTATTATTTAAATGAATTAACATGAATAAGATACCACTAGGTGTGGTAAAGGCTAAAAGCATGTTATAGTTATCAAAGCTTCTTAGCTCTTGAATGCACACATTGACATAGTAGCGTGTCATGTTAATTTGGTTATGAGGTAATAACCAAAGAATTAAAATATAAGAACTTGTTATAGGAATGGATGCCGGGAAAGCTAGTCATGTATGAGACTAGGACATGGTTGGATATGGAAAAATATGGATATAGAAAGGTTACATACCACACAAATACCCAATGAGCTTCATACCTTTAAATAAAACTTGGGCTACAACCTTTTTGCTAACACTAATGCACACCACTGAATTATATTCTTGGTGTAGTGTTCGGGTCGAAAATGAAGGCATCCAAATAATCGAGAAGACAATGGGAAGTGTGTGGAGAATGTGTCAAGACATTGGCCAGATTTCCAATTTATGGATGGTGAGATACATGACTTAGATAAAGATCATTCTATAAATCAATGCAAAGGTGCATTGAATAGATATTCATTGAGAGTTGCACTCATGCCTAGTAAGTGGCAGAGTTGCACTCATACATGATAGAATTGTATACTTAAATGCATTTTTTGAATGTGTTATGTGAGTGCATGCACATATATTATTGCATGGAAATAATTATACTAACGGTTGAAATGTTTCTAACTCATGGAGTTTAGAACATTTCAGGAGTTGTTAGACATTGCAACAAGAAAGTTGCAAGTCAAGTAGTCATATGAGCATTGACTACAGGAAATTTTCTGTTCAGAAAAAGAAGTAATGAACTTACTAATATTAATTATGAACAGGCGTATGCATAGAATGATAATTCATTCTATCTAATAAATTGTTTTGTAGTTGTGATTGAATTGTTAGTTATAGACAATTCTAAGAACACTTCATAAGGTTTTTGTACATATTGCAATGAGAGTATGATGTACAAGAAATACTGACAATTTGTTGGATGAATGCAAGATAGAACCATTGCAGGAAAAATGGTATTCAGCATCGTTCTTGTTGAAAGAAAGAAGGAAGAATGCATCCTATTATTGCAACATTAATGAAAAATTATGAAATAGAATTTCATATTTTGGGGAAAAGTTGAATTACTTATGAAATACGTTTGAAATCTAAATGAATTCTTTTATGTTCTCTCACGATAACTGCATGTGTGTGATGTAGATGAGATAATATTGATTAAAGTTGGAGTGCGGGGAAATAACAACTATTGTTGAGGATGTTAAAGCCCTATAATTGTAGAACCTTGGTGGGGTTATGGTAATGGGTTAGTGCTCTCCTTGTTTGTGAAATCCTTGGCAAGATAGATCGTTGAAGGACTAAGTAACAGTGGAGTGATGCCTGAGCCTAGAAGGGTGAGTGAAACAAGGAAGAGGCAACTCAAGGATGATTATGGAATGGTATCTCCCATAAGGAGGGTGTGTCAAATGTAACAATGAGGTAAATTATTTCTAGAAGCAACTCTATGGAATAGAGAAATTGACTTCCAGCTGCAATATGAATACCAAAATTGGTGCTGGAAAGTAGAGCACCAAATGGATGACAAGCTTCCAATAGCTAAATCTTGGAGCTTTTTGAAGAATTTGAATTGTACATGTATAAACAAGTTGCACTGAAGACAGTGAAAAAATAAGGAGAGGGGATTGTAATATCCCAATATCGAGCCCAAATTGTAATTGGGAATGTAAATATGTTTTGTAGGCTTGTGAGCCAACTGATTATAAGTTAGGAGGCTTGTGTGATGATTAGGCTGGAGATCCTAGATGCTAAAGGCCAATGATCCTATTTTTGTAAATGTAAATACTCATATCATTAATATAAATACATCACTGTGTGTAGATCGACCACGATAAAAGATAATGGGGGACTAAGCTCCACTAGGTAGGGAAAGGGAAGGGGCTAAGAGGACAGGAAAAATGGCTAAGTTGGAGGGCTTATCTCTAAGGGAATATTATAATATATTTCTTAAAATATTAAGGTTTGGGAAATAACTCATGTTATCCTAATTTCCTTTGGGAAAAGGAACGAACTCCAAGTGGAGAGGAACGAGCTCCAAGAGAGCCATGTGTCAATCTTGGCGGATGTAGTTATATGTGGGGAAATCAGTTTGTTTTGGGGGTGCTCATCCATTCTGGCCACGCTTCCCATGCACACAGGGAGCCATTACCTCCATTGTTGACCTCCGATCATGGACGCACCTCTTAAACCTGTAGACATTTTGAGATATCCCATACTTTTTGATCCAAAATGGATCTAGGAATCAAAAAGGATCCAGGAAGGCCTAAAAATAAAAGTTCTCTGAATCAGACAAAAATAGTGCCATTACATCTGTCTCATGGCGTTGATTCTGGCCATATAATGTTTTCCTCAAACAGACAGTGTATGTGAAAGTTATCACGTTCTGATCAAATTCCCAAACAAACAAAAAGTCAATTGGGTCAAAGTCAACGATGACGTCAGTAGGTACAATAGGTGACGTTAGCATGATGTCATGATGACATCATCATGTTGAGGTGGCATCACTAGGAGGTGACATGTGTCACTCGAATTCAACATTTTTGGGCTGAGTTGGCATTGTACGAATTTGGCACGTGTCACTATACGGACTGACACATGGCAATATGACAGGCTTACATGGTAGTGACATGTGGCAGGTGACTGGATTGTATGGTAGAGGATGTGGCAATATAGAATGACATGTGGCAGTACAACAGGATGACGTGGCAATGACACATGGCAGGTGACTAGGTTGTATGGCGGTGACATGGCATGTTGATTGGACGCTGACTTTGTTGTTGATTGTGCTAGTATGGACCAATCATAGGGAGACACGTGGCCCAATCAGAGTGCACCACGTGGCACCCCAGATTTTTCCAATGACTGTGTTGTTGACTGTGCTGGTACAGACCAATCACAGGGAGACACGTGGCCCGATCAGAGTGCACCACGTGGCACCCCATATTTTTCCAATGACAACTAGTTCAAAAATTATGGGGTCCGGGAGTTTCGAACCTCCGACCTATATGGGCGTTGCGGACTAACAAAACCAGAGCTACCAACTCTGCTGCATATGGTTCTTGTTATAGATTTGGTGCGATTTCTTTTTGAATTTGAAGGTGGCGCAATTTTAGGGATAAGCCCTAGTCGGTGAGGGCTAGCCCTGACCGACCAGGGGCTAACGGAGTTGGTGGAGCATGTGGAGGTTTGGGGCATGACCATATGGCCCAAGCCAAGAGACCAAGAGCCAGGACCAGAGGAGCTCAAACATGTCAGCCCAATCCACGACCACATGGAAGGGCGCACATAAACAGGGGCCCGCAATTCGGGGGCTGTGTCCAGATTTGGCCCAATTTTGGGTTTTGAACTATATTGTATATTTTTATTGTTTTTTCAACTGTTTTGGGGAGATATTGGTCATTATTGGAGGATCTGGAGCCCTTTTTAAGGCCAGATCTTGGGAGGATGTTACCAAATTCAAACCTATATAAACCATAGGTTCTTGGAAGCCTGGAGAGAGGTTCAGAGAAGGAGAAATGTTGAGGAATTTGACAGTCAAATCCATTTTTATGCAGGGAAGCCTTTGAGGAGAGGAACTTTGCGGGCCAATTTCGAGAGCTTCACTCAATCATTTTTAGTGTCGTTAGTTGTGTTGGTTTCTTGAGGTCTAGAAGAACACATCCATACCAGTTTGTAATCCATTTGACATCTTTCTAATGTATGTTTGAAGCTTTGAAGAGATATAAGAAAGCCTCACCCACTAAGACAAAGGCCCGGAGACGTAGGCGATATTGCCGAACTATGTTAACAATTTTGTTGTTATGGTTTGTTAATTATTTGTGCTTGCTTTCAGATCTACATATCTTATTATGGCTGACATGTTATATCATTAATTTCTTCCTCTTTCTTCAAATTCCTAAATAGTTAATGAACTCATGCTTTAAAACTTAACCATAGTCTTTAAAAGATATTTTCGGATCAAGTGGTATCAGAGCAGGTTGATGGTTGGTTTTTGAATTTGCATGATTACTAGGGAAAATATGAATCAGGTGAAGGCGATCTTGTCGAAGAGAATCCTAAGATTGGATCGAGAAAGAGAATTTATCAAAGTGAGAAGATGGCATCAAAAGAGGGACTTTCTCATGATGATATATATTTTCAAAAGACCTTCTTCTCCATGTTGGAGATGGTAAAGGTTTTATATGACAATTACTTGGAGTGGAAGAGACAGATTCTAGGTGAATCTTCAGAAGCCAAAAGTGAAGAAGGAGAGAATCCTCCTAAACCTCCTCCTTCACCTCCTTATTCTCCATCAACTTCTTTTTCATCAAGTACAAGTTCCAAATCCACCACAAGAAAACATCTCCATAAACATAAACATGATATGCCTTTACTTAAGATTGATGTGAAGTTTGAATTACCCATGTATGATGGTGAAATCAATGCAGAGAGGCTTGATAACTAGTTCATACAAATGGAATTTTATTGCAGTGTGCAACAAATCAAGGATGAGACCACTCAAATCAAATTGGTATCACTTCGACTTGCAGGCACATCACTCATCTGGTGGCAAAGCAAGTTGAAAAATGGGATGCAACAAGTGGGTAATGTATTTCCATCATGGCAAGGTTTTGTTTCTGCACTTAAAAAAACAATTTTATCCTTTGGGTTATAAAGAGAAGGCTTTAATTGAATGGAAAGGTCTTAAACTAAGAAAGGGACAAACAATGCAAGAATACACAGATGAATTTCATAAGATGGCATTAATGTTAGACATTCCATTACATACCCAAGAAACTCTTATGAAGTATATAGGAGGTTTACCTGCACACATTCGTAAAACTGTATTTATGTTTGGACCTACTAATCTTGATGAGGTTTATGTTCAAGCAACATACATTGAGGCAGGGAAAACAGGAGTTGGTGTATCAGGGGAATCGTCTTTCAAAAAAGAGGAAAAAAGGAATGGGAATGGCAAGAAAGAAAATTCAGTGACAAGAAAGGAAGAGAAGCTCTCTTGCAAGCATTGCAAGAAACAAGGGCATGATGATGACCATTGCTGACAATTGCATCCCGAGAAGAGACCGAAGTGGTTCAAAGAAAGGAAAGGGAATCAAATAGCTACGACAATGACACGACCAACAGACTTGGGATCAAATTTGGGTGATGAGTCTAAAATCATAGCAGTTGGTTTGACAGGTAAAATTGGTGATGGATATGATTCTAGAAGTAAATTGTTTCACATAAGGTTCATAATGAAACATACTAAGTTTGACACATTGATAGATAATGGATCTCAATCTAACTTGATTTCAGAAGAAGTGGTTAAAAAACTGGGATTAAACACTCAGATGCATCATAAACCTTATTCACTCAAATTGATAAGCAACACTCATAAATTGCACATAACAAAGCAATGCACTTTAAAGTTTGCAATTTCATTGAAATTTGTAGATGAGGTAACGTGTGATGTGGTTCCACTCAAGGAATGTGGAATGGTATTAGGAATTCCTTATTTGTACATGCTCATCAATTAAAATCAAATCAATCTCTTCAAACAATGGAACAATTAAGGAAGGAAGCGCATGCAAACAACACACCTATAATTGTGCCAAATCAAGCAATTGATCTTAAGCATGAACATGAGATGATTGTAGAATGGAAGTTCAATCATACTTTGCTTCAATATAAGCTAATATTGTGCAAGTACTACAAACGTATTAGCTCGTTTGTAGTCATATTTCTAATATTATCATTGCTAATGTTTTCAACATGGATGGCAGTGGCTTCAGTAAGATGTGAAAGAGTACAAGTGGCTAACAATATGTTGTCAGTTGTCATGGTTGTTTTGCAATTGATCTTGATGAGACATGTGCACAGGACAGAGTTTAAAGACAGAGAACAAGTGGGGTGGCCTCTCCCACACTTGATGATTGGTTAGTACCCTTTTGGAGGACCAAAAGGTCTTAGTTGGGAGGCATGATCCTAAATGGATTTAGGAACCAAAATGGATTCAGGAATGCCTAAAAATAAATGTTCTCAGAATCAGATTAAACCAGCACCATTGCGTTTGTCTCGTCACGCTTATTTCGGCTATATAATGTTTTCCTCAAATGGACACCGTATGCGAAATTTATTGCGTTTTGATCAAATTCCCAAATAGGTAAAAAGTCAACTGGGTCAAAGTTAACGCTAATGTCAGCAGGTACGACAGGTGACGTCAGCATGATGTCAGGATGACATCATCATGCTAACTTGGAATCACCATGAGGTGATACGTGTCACTCGGATTTGGCGTTTTTGGGCTGAGTTGGCACTGTACAGATTTGACACATGTCACTGTACGGATTGACACGTGGCAGTATGATAGGATGACGTGGAAGGTCATTGGACTGTACGATGGAGGACATGGAAGTACAAAATGACACATGGAATCATGACATGATGACGTGGTAGTGACACGTGGAAGGTGACTGGGCTCTACGACGATAACATGGTAGGCTGACTGGACACTGACTGTGCTGGTACAGACCAATCACAGGGCGATATGTGGCCCAATCATAGGGTGCCACATGGCACCCCAGATTTTATCAATGAAAACTCGTTCAAAAATTATAGGGTTCGGGAGTTTCAAACTTACGACCTATATGGGCGTCACAGACTAACAAACCCAGAGCTACCAACTCCGCTGCATGTGGTTCTTGTTATAGATTTGGTGCGATTTCTTTTTGAATTTCAAGGTGGCGCGATTTATTTTTTAATTCAAAGGTGGCACGCTTTTAGGGATAAGCCCCGGGCGGCGAGGGCCAGCCTTGACCGACCAGGGGCTAATAGAGTTGGTGGAGTGTGTGGAGGTTTGGGGCTAACGGAGCTGGTGGAGCATGTGGAGGTGTCGTCAGTACAACATTCGCTTGAATCCCCTCCACGAGGTTTAACCACACCGTGGAGGTTTAACCACACTGTGGAGGTTTAACCACGTCATATCTCATTTTTTCTTCAACAAAATCTGCTTGAAAGAGGCGCAACACTCAATAAGCCAACACAACTGACGGCACTGAAAACGGTTGAGCGAAGCTCCCGGAATTGGCCCGCAAATTTCCTCTCCTCAAAGGCTTCCCTGCATAAAATGGCTTTGACTGTCAAATTCCTCAACATTTCTCCTTCTCTGAACCTCTCTCCAAGCTTCCAAGAACCTTTATTTTATATAGGTTTTAAGTTGGTAACATCCTCCCAACTTCCTCCGAAGATCTAGCCTCAAAAAGTGTAAGGTAACTAGATAGGTAGTGGGGGGGCCCAGAGGGCCCATAGTGATAATAGTGGAGGTCATTCAAT